>JAMKCH010008730.1:0-30227 GCA_023653785.1 Ophioderma brevispina
AGAAATGTTCTTAAAATTTGATTTGGTGCAGAATATTACCTCGGAGAATAATTGTTGATTTCGTTGCATAATGTTTCCAATGACAATCGCACTCATTTGCCCATAACACTAAAATCAAACCTATTGGGGTTTGGCACACATGCATTCTAAACAACCTGCATATTCTTCTCATTAACAACGTGCATTATGTATGAGATTTATCAATGCATGGATATTATTTAACCTACTCCATGTCATCATACTATTACATGTTTTAAATGAATAGTTCTTAAAGAATTTTAGATATGAATCTTCAGAGGTCTTGTGTTTTTGCAATATCTTTCATTTATCTGGCCTACTACGTTTGGAATGTTTATAGTAGCTCGAGGTTTGAAAACAGGCGTATGCAAATGCGGTAATGCAGTGAGAGGGCACATGCCCTCTTGTCGAAATGTGACCGCATAAGTTCAAAGTCCACCGATCCTATTGGTACACATTTCTGACAGCAGCTTGGCATGGGCGCTCTCAATGCATCACCGCATCTGCATACGCTCGGTTTTCTAATCCTCGTAAGTACAGTAAAGTTAAGTACTGGCATCCTTTGTTGGGATTGGTTAACACCCCTTTGGTCTTACGTTTTTCTTGTCTACTAGAAGTGTGATTCTATGATTTTCTTCCAGGTATGTTGAAGAATTCCAACAGTCCGACAGTATCTCTTCAAACTGCATGTCATGTTGGTTAACATAGATAGATTCATGGTCCTTTATGGACACATTCAACTTTTTAATAAGAAGCATATGTATAAATATATTGGGTCTTATGCCTGTTTAGTTATATTTGAAACAGGTCAAAAATTAGTAGCATTTGATGAATGTTTATTTTGGCTTCATTGTCTATTTAGGGAAATTATCTCTTAGGAAAAGGAGGTTAGTATTAAATGTTAATTTGGTGTCAGCCTTGTCAGTATGGTGTTGCAAACACAGTAAAAGGAGTGAAATTACTTCGAAAAAATGTTGCTTTAAAAAGATCCAAAGAATACTTACCCTCCTAATTGCATTGGTCGGAACTAGATTCGTCAGGTCCATGAACAATCAGTTTCTGCAATGTGAGCATATCAGAAGTGCCGATAATGTAATAGCTGATAAAAAATGCCAATAACTGAACGATATAAACTCAAACCCTAACCTATAACAAGAGGTGCTTTCAGTGTCCAAATGACAAAGTTGTTCTGAAGTTTTGTAACCTCTACTACTGGTCCTTGATTGCCTATGTCCATCGCATCAACATGCCAATTTAATCAAAACAATTTCAAATAGAAGACAATTAATGACTTTATTATTAAGACAATGACTTTGTAATTAAATATAGTTAATTAGTGGCGATTTGTGGTTATCTTGCTTACCTTGGATAAATTATTTGCCCACAAATAATAACTTATCACCCCTTTATTTTTTTGTAACAGTAAATGGGATTATGACAAACAACTTAATTCAACAAAATAGATACACCTGAAGTTGATCTTACTTTCATTGTATATTAACATTTTAACAAGTGTCTAGTTAACCATAAGAGAGGGCATTATTCTGATATAGCCCTATATAACACGCAATAAAGCATGAAGCAGCTATTTGTGGACACTCAATGTTACTATCAAAAAGCTCTCTTTCTGAAATTATGGGACTAAATCAGGATACTATAAACAGGGATATTTTCGCGAGCAGAATTTTTTGCAAATGGGGACAACAAGGACATTTTTGTATTGTGTTAAATTTGTTGTTGACTGTCACAGGGCGTTACACCGTTGGTTCCTGAGGCCGGTTGGTCCCGGAAATTAGTTATCAATGGCTTAATCACTGGATTAACTACATGACTGGTTTGTGCCGCTGTCAATCAACTTCCGTTATCTTTGCCAATGTCGTGTCCACATTGTGCCTGTTATTTACTTTATGTTTTAACTGTGCTTATATTTAGAAACTTGTTTAAATCAAGCCTATATTATTTTGCTTGTATTAATATGTTTGATTTAAACAAGTTTTCCTTTAAACAAGATATTCTTTTAAAAGGTTTACTTCAGTATTTTAAGTCTAGTCTAATGAAAGTTACACTTTGATAGAAGGAAAATATATTTAAAAAACTTTTTGTGTCCACGTTTTTCACTTAGTTCCAACCGGGACCCCAATCATGCCAATCGGCGGGGCGGGATTGTGTTAATTGCCTGGACCAACCAGGCTACTAGACCTTTTGATAACAATGGGAACAATAGAGGTGTTAATTGCCAGGACCAACCGGCTTCGGGACCATGCAGGCTAAAACCTGTCATAGTCCTTACTTTCAATGTATGTTATTTTTGTGGTTGCAATCTTATTCACAAATTTCTTAAAAATTAAACCCTCGCGAAAATTTCCCCATTTACGGTGCTTCCTAAGAGAGAGATGATGGATAATAACTTACCTTGGCACATGGTACATTGGCACTTATTAATATGGTGGGCTAGAATGAAACACAACAAATTTCACAATTGTTAACATGTAAAACTTGTGGCAAATAGGCTTGGAATTTGCAAAATTTGATTGAAATTTTGTAATTAATTTGGTTAATTAATATACTTTATATAAAATTTGTAAATTATTGTTAACCTTCATGACTTGAAAGTTTGCATACATTTGTCCTATCATTACAAGCACATTTGCTTATATTATATAGTACTTTACATACATTTGATTCAACAAGAACTATGAGGGGCATACCAATGTCCGCCACAACATTCAATTCATAAAGTCATGTACAAACATTCACCAAGTCAATTGTAACTTATTCTAAATTGCAGTTGTATTCTCAGTTTAAATATGATTTACAATGCAAATCATATCTGTTTAATATTGATAAGTTTTCATTTAGACGACTAAACTCGAGGCTATGGGTCATTCTATAACTCGAAATTGAACTGGGTAGATGGAATCAAATACCCAGTGAAGATAGACTGTCAATTGCATAATTATAATGATATTGAGGATGAATTCCACTTTGTCTTAATATGTTCATATTTTGTAGATGAGCGAAATCGCTATATCCCACCATATTTTGTAAATTATCTAACCTAGCAAAATATTATAAGCTAGTCACCTCAACTAAGAAAGATATTCAAATTAATCTCTGTAAATATTTATATCATGCATGTAGTAAACGTAATGTCTTCAGACATGACTGATTTTGTATTTTTGTATTGAAGGACCAGTGGCCTATATATATTGTAATAAAATCTCTCATTGCGAGAGACCTGAACTGAACTGTACTCTCCAAACACAAAGTACGAATCTGACCTTTTCCCACAACTTCTGGCCCACTGAACATTGGCAAACTGTTGATAAGATACATGGCATCCTATGTTTAAAAAATATCTGGTGTCCAACACTTTCATATGATACAAAATGATGTAAACTATCCAAAATATATTATTACTTCAGCCTATTAGGCATATGAAAGTGGATGTTATGTTTCCCGTAACCCGCCCGCGTTATGATTTTCTGCTCGCGTTTGAGCTGCTGAAATCCCTTTGGAAGGAGAAATTGCTGCGCGTCATAAAATCTGTTTTTGGACAGCCATTTTGAATCTGTACAACCAATTTTCATTTCTTCCTGTTATGTGGTCGTGTTGATTTACCCCATCAATGACAAGAGTTATGGTAAAAAATTCCAATGGCAAAGTGTTTTCAGATGGGGAATCCAAGCGGACACCCATGGACGAATGGAAGAGCAGAAGACCTTATACACTTAAGTGTTTCTATATACTCACATCACATTGTTCCTTCTTGAGGGTTTGTTTGAGGTCCTTGAAAGCTACCCCTGACACAAATGGTATGATCCTCCAGATTACAGAGAGGGTATTTGCAATGGCTTCATTGGCGCCTTCGTGTGGAGCACGACAGTGGTAAACAATAAAGCCAAGCTGTAAATGAATGTCAGGTGAGATAAGGTTATTGCTACTTTATCCACATTTAATTTAAGTAATTAGCTGAAAAAAATTTCCAAATTCAGGGGTGTGATTGAATTTTGTGTAAAAATCCTGAATTTGGTAAAAAAAAATCCTGAAAAACAGCATAAAATTGAACTTAAAATGCTTACGATCGGGCTGAAATTAAATGAAATTGTGGAAATTTTGAAAATAAAAAAATCCTGAAATCAGGAAAATCCTGAAGTATCACCCCCTTACAAATTTCAAAGCAGGTAAAACTGAATGTGCAAAATATGCTAAGTATTTGCAAACATAGACATTTAAACGGGTTGCGCTAAGAAGGGGGCAGCAGCCAAGAAATCCCAACTTTAGACGTCGCCATTGGTTAACTCGTAAACCCAAAATCTTGACGAAAAATCCTGATTTTTGTATATGTTAACAAGCAAAATGTTCTTATTCCATCTTCTTATAACTGTTAGAGCTGAAGAATCAACTCCACTGCAAGGGTTATTTTTTAAATATTTCTATATGAATAACAGACAAGGACAAAGTCATATATGGGCCATGGGAACACCCATGACCGACTCACACCCAAGCACCCAAATTGGTTTGTAGTTTGCACTCCGTATTGCTGTAATCTCTTTTGATGGGTGAGTTGCTATATTGAATGAGGCTTGGTAGTCATCGTCTATATGAGTAACAGACCAGGGCAAGGTCGTATGTGGACCATGGGAACACCCATGTCCGACCCACATCAAAGTACCAAAATTGGTTTGTGATTTGCATACTGCATTGCTGCAATCTCTTTTGATGGTTAAGTTGCTATATTGAATGAGGCTTGGTAGCAATTGTCTACATGAATAGCGGATGAGGACGAGGTCATATATGGACCGTGGGAATACCCGTGTTTGACCCACATCAAAGCACCCACATTGGTTTGTGGTTTGCGCTCCGAATTGCTGTAATCTGCTATATTGAATGAGGCTTGGTAGCCATCGTCTGGCGCTATGGTGATTTTGAGTGCACCTTTGATCACCTATTTTAAGAACTAAGAGCAGCACTGATATAAAAAAAAAAATTTTGCATGAGGCAGGGCTTCAATGCCCCATATCACTTCTTTGGGTAGATCCTCTCCTGACAACGTAGTTTTGTACAGGGGGGGTCGGACACGATCTGCTCGATTTGGGCATTGGGGATTTCCAAACGGTCATTTAGGGAATTCTTACGTGTATTTTCTACGGCAGCCTCGGTCCCAGTGACATTGCGAAATCACCTTTTAAACCATCGTTCAATACATCTTAGTAATATCATGATAATTTAGGGAAAAATTATTGAATTCAAAATCCGTCGGGGTTAGTGGATTAACCCCGCTGCAAAATAGTGTAATTTCCAATAACGGTCATTTAGATTTGAATATTCGTGACCAGGCCTGGCCTTAAGTCAAGTCTTTGTGTGACCGTTCGATATGCGTAAGAGTGCCCTCCTACCGTAAGTCTTTGAATAAGACTAGCACTCGGGTTACGCTGAAAGTTGATGCCGTTCCGTTGCTGTTAGGTTGGCATGTCCTACCCCCCCTGGTTTTGTAAACTTTTTAAAACTTGAGCATTTTTGGAAATGGGACTATCTACACTGGGAACCAGATCCACATTAATGCAGATCAATGTGGTACTTCAAAAGAATGTGCTTCTAACATGGTTTTAATATACTGTGTCTCACAATGTTACATTTAAATCAGGCTTCTGTTATGTGCTGCATATGTGCCCTTACACAATATTTTGTTATTAAATGTTGCGATACTCGCGCTGCAAAAGTGTGAAAATGTGCATCAGCTAGACAGTCCAACACACGTCCACATAGATCTGGATTTTGTAAGTACCACATTGATGAGAATCTGGTGCCTCGTGCACACCTCCCCATCGTGTACACGCAACAGTTTATAATTATGCACTTACCAAGTAGTTAAATAGACAGTGTGCAGCCTGTGCTGGCAGCTCACCCATGTGGGTGATCAACTTCTTGAGCAGCAGGATCAGTCCCTCCTATAAAACAAATACATGTATGTTTGAAAAATCAGTACTAAGTCACTGATAACATGCAGCAAAGGGGCATTTCGTGATCCCCCCCCCCCCGACTTACCTAAAAAAATACATCACGGTCCTCGGACCACTTGTGTCACCTGCCGTCGCAGTTTGTGAAAGATAGGCCTTTGACCTTGATATGTGACCTTTGACCTCATAAACAACTGAGGGTTTGCATGTAATATCCATAAACCAAGTTTGGTTCCAATTGAACTTCCAACTTTTCAATTCATGTCAATTTTACACTTTCAGACTATCTTACAACTTGATGTCACATGACCTTTGACCTTGGTATGTGACCTTTGACCTTGTTATGTGACCTTTGACCTTGGTATGTGACCTTTGACCTTGGTATGTGACCTTTGACCTCAACAAATGAGGGATTCTACATTACACCTATGACTCAAGTTTGGTTTAAATCCATTGACGTTAACCCTTTTTCACAACAACTACATCAACAACAGACAACAGACTACAACAGTGGACAAATTGATCCGTATGTGTCTCCCTGCCTTTAAAAAAGTTGAAATTTTTATATCAACTGAACCGCTGACCTAAATATAGTGTGTAAGCCTAATCATATGTGCAAATTTGATCTACTCTGGAAGAAACTTGTAATTTTATATTTCATGTCTGTAAACGGACAGAAATTCACAACACAGTGGCCTATGGGGCACTGTAATACAAACATTTGCTCATAAAATCATAACACACGGTCAGAACTGAAAATTTTTGAAATAGCGTTTTCTTGTGCATATGTAGTTTACCATAAATAAAAAATACATCGGTCCTCGGACCGCTTGTGTCGCCTGCCATCGCGGTTAGTGAATGATAGGCCTAACATGACCTTTGACCTTGATATGTGACCTTGGACCTCATCAACAAATTAGGGATCCCATGTTGCACCTATGATTCAAGTTTGGTTCCAATTGAACTTCAATTTTTCAAATGAGCTCAATTTTACATTTTCAGCCTATTTTACAACTTGACCTCACATGACCTTTGACCTTGGCATGTGACCTTTGACCTCATCAACAAACGAGGGATCCCATGTTGCACCTGTGACCCAAGTTTGGTTTAAATCCATCAAAGTATGAGGATTTTACAGGCAAATGTTAACCCTTTTTCACAACAGACATCAACAACAGACATCAACAACAGACATCAACAACAGACATCAACAACAGACATCAACAATCAACTACAGTGGACAAAGTGATCCCTATGTGTCTTCCTGCCTTAGGGCAGGCAACACAAAAAGATGTGTTAGGATCGCAAAATACCCTTTAAAGTCATTGTTTTTTAACCAAATGGATTTATGTTTGTTTTGGGGGTCGACACAAGAATGACTTTTCTAGTTGATTATAATTGTGCTACATCACTTTTTAAAGCAGCATATGACTGCCAGTGATCAATGGGGAGCATGATCACATCGCCTCTTGTGAATGATGACAATCTGCATCATTCAACCAGGTAGAATTAATTTTGATCTTTCCCCAAAGAGGATTGCATATGCAAGTTCTGAAAAGCAGGTGTGAGATTTTGACCACCACTTATGCTCCTGGAGCATAAATTGTGACAACCGTTCCAGGGCGGAGCTATTCAGTAAATTGGGTGCTGATCACAATAGCGGTATTGTTTTATTTTGTAAATGCTTTCAAGGATTAGAATTGCAAATCTGGTACACCAATCCTCGCCGGTCTTGTGATTAGATAGGTGACCTCATGATACAGTGGTCTGGGGTTTGAATCTCACTTCTGCTTCTTTTAAAATATATGAATTTTTTGTTATTTTTTTAGGTTAGAGTGAAAAATTCTAAGTCCAAAAAAGATCAGAAAGACCAATACCTGCCCTTTGAGGCTAGTGATAGAGACCTGCTCCTGGAGCATGGTTGGTGGTCAAAAACTACCGTATGCGATGTAAGCCATGGGGGAAGAGTGAAAAATGGATTGCATTATCAGAAAAGGTAATTACAGATCAGTTGTATGATAACCGGATGGTTGTATGATGGGATACTGCAATCAAGTAAATTAAAGCCTTTTGTCACCACATCTCATCACCAACGATTACATCATGGGAAAAATTTGACATCCAGAACCCGTGTAATACAAATACTACACAGGAACACATCACTGATCATTTAGTTTTTAATGTAATGGTTGGATGCATGCGAATGCACATTAAAATGGCTATTTACAATACGTAATACGTTAATCCAATGGAAGTTGGATGGCGATGTCGACCCTTGCTGTCAAAAATTGGACTGACAAAGGTAAGGGCTGACAGTACACCATATTGTGAATTACAAGAATTGTATCAGGTAAAGTCTACGAACCATGAAAGGGAAGCTTGAAAGTTGATCTCGATTGAGCAGATCAAGTAGAAATGATTATTGTAAGAGGACAATGCATTTACCACATGATTTCTACTGCTGTTCATATAATACAATCCAATTATTGGGAAATCATGATATGACGACAAAGAAACTCTAGTATAACCTGGTCTTATGTTTCTAGTCTCTCTGGTTTCCTCATTACACGGAGAACCCTTGTTCATAACATGAATGTTCACATTTTTTACTCAGGGTATCACATCTGTTTAAAAACACCATGTACTCACCTGTTTGTCCTTTGAAGTAATCTTTTCCAAGATGTATCTGCAGATGAGGGCAGGCTCTTCCACCAAGCAAGACCATAGCACTTTTTCTGCTACTTCACCAACTATAAAAAATGGAAAAAGTTCATTATAAATTCAACACCCTGGATATTTCGTTGAAGTTCTTAGCATATAATTACATACACTGTCAGTCTGCTCAATTTCCAAAAACTTTTAACTATGATATCAGTCATGTGGATCTATGACAATTCAATTATGGATAAGTAGGTTGTCTCCAGGATTTATTTAAGGGGAGTGTGGGACTTAAAGTGGACAGATTTGGAAAGTGGATTTAGTCCCCCCATAATAATTGTCCTTTTTTTAACCCTTGAATATCTTATCACCAAAGTGGACTTTCTTATCAAATTTTCTGAATTTTCTACCTTTTTATCCAAAAAATAGGCAAAAAGTGGATTACGAGGCTGGTTATCTCTAAACTGTTGATTTTTTTTTTTTTTTTTTTTAAAAAATGGAAAAAGTTCATTATAAATTCAACACCCTGGATATTTCGTTGAAGTTCTTAGCATATAATTACATACACTGTCAGTCTGCTCAATTTCCAAAAACTTTTAACTATGATATCAGTCATGTGGATCTATGACAATTCAATTATGGATAAGTAGGTTGTCTCCAGGATTTATTTAAGGGGAGTGTGGGACTTAAAGTGGACAGATTTGGAAAGTGGATTTAGTCCCCCCATAATAATTGTCCTTTTTTTAAAGACACTATCAGTGATTTGAAAAATATTTGAAATTTGCAGGAATAGCTTCAGAGTGAAGGATAAGTCTGAACAATTCTCATAAGTTACCTTTTCCAGCTGTAGAATTGACAGAAAAGGAATAAAACGACAGTGTTCCAAGATACGATTCTCCATTCAATTACGTGTTGTAGTAAGTGTCCGAACGGACAGTAATGACTAAAATCTCCGATTCTGTCATTATTAGGTTGCTTCTGGTCTTATCATTTGCAGGGTATGTTAGGCTACCTGTACTTGTTACATACATGCAAAAATCTGATTTTTGATGATTTTTTCGATTTGCTGATTTAGCATATCACTGATAGTGTCTTTAACCCTTGAATATCTTATCACCAAAGTGGACTTTCTTATCAAATTTTCTGAATTTTCTACCTTTTTATCCAAAAAATAGGCAAAAAGTGGATTACGAGGCTGGTTATCTCTAAACTGTTGAATGTTGAGATATAAGGTTAGTGATACATCCAGGTCAAAGTTGAAAGGTCACTTACCTGACACACCCTCCTGGTTGACCTCTGCATCATCTAGGAGACCCACTAGATGCATGACAGTCATGCAAACCACTGACGGAAAGAAGGTGCCAAAAGTCGGTGGACTATGGTGGCGCTCAGTTATACCTCCATCTTCGTCGCCTGGGGAACAAGGGTTATGTTTTTTGTTTACAACTCTTCTTTTTGCTTTGTTTCATTATCAAAAGCATATTTTTTACAATGCTTACAGTCCAATAAGAATCCCATATATATGTTACCCACTGTTGGATGTACAGCATCTACACCATATCTTTTTGTCAAGAATTTTTCCCACTAGGTTCTAAGGGGACGTCATTTTCTTCTGCAGGAGGTCCCGAATATCAGGATGGGTGGAATTGCTTTTATTCCTCTATTGGTCAGAGCATACTTTTATGACACCCCTGGGGCTATGTCCAGGTATTCTGTCAATATTTTTGATGTCATTTTGAGTCTATGGAATTAGAAATTAAGAAATCCCCTCCTATAAAAGTGTTATAATTTCATAAATCCCTATTTTAATGTAAACAAGAAATTATGACCCAAAATATTTGGGATGCCCTTGTAAAGATCTACAGAAAATGACAGCCCCTTCATCGTCAAGGGATTCTGCACCAGATTGCACAAACCATTTTGTATCATTTAATAAAAATTACCTGTTCCTGAAAGAAAAGCATATAATGTTACTTATCATTTAAATAATTACCATATGATATCTTATGTTAAAAGTTTTATCTTATACCAAGCTGGTTTTATCACTACTGCCACAGGTCCACAACTCTACACAATCCACTGAGGGATATATTTTTGTGAAGACATGCCGACATGGCTGGGTTACCATGGTTATGAAGGGGTTGCCATGGTTACAAGGGGTGCTTTTTGGTCATGATACACTGTTGAGGGTTACTTTCAGTGCACAGTGCACTTTCTTGCTGCTACCAAACATCAAACATCACACTAACCTTTCTCAGCTAACCATTGGAGCAAACCAAGCACTGGGAACCACACTACTACTTACACTTTCAAGGGCTTGCTGTGTTCTAGCTGTGTTTCATTCCATCTAAAACTTGCATTTTAGTTACACAGTTCATTTATCTGCATGCTTCAAACCATGTAAAAGGAACTATGCCTGCTGGAAATTATGTAGCATTTAGCACACATGTTAGGGTGCAAAGTTCTTTAAATGGTTTGTTAGCATTACAGATAATGGAACTGTGTCTAGTTCAGTTGCTTGTAGATGGTGTATAACAAAACAGAGCCAGTGGCAGACAAGTGAAGACATTTGTTACATACACAATTTTTCAGTCCTCGATTCAATTCCTCATTTGTCATCCCCATATAAAGAAACATTTTCCCCCAATATGAAGTAGCAATGTTTGTGTATTATTATTATAACATCAAGAGCTCTACATAACAGCTTTCAGTAGGCAGCACACCTTTGGGGGGATGTGTTTCATCACCATTATGTGTTTTCATTAGATGAGAATAATTTAAGTATGGGTGTGGTCACCATAAATATAAACCATGGTTTGATGGAGCAGTGAAAAGAACACATTGCAAAAAAAGATCAAATATGCAAAATACCTTTTTGTTGTAATCGTGGATATGTCACAATTTCATAAGAGTTAATGGAGCCTTTAATATAGGGGTTTTTCACACTGAAACTGGTGATCGGTCGACTTTTGCATATTGATCGTCACATGTAACTTCAACTCACTACTAAATTAAGAGCTTTACTAACTCTGAAAATGCAACCCACACAGCTCACGCATGCACACACCACTTTTGTGCTCCTTAAATAACAAGCACACAACTAACCCTCTGCTCTAGCACTCAGGTAAGAGAACTATTTGCCATATTGAATATATCCTTGTTAACGTCCAGTAAATTTAGTAAAAATAGGTGACGGGGATGTTGTGCACTATGACCCCCTTTTTCAAAACCTGGCGTCACTGAAAGAACCCCTTTTTTAAACCTGATGTCACTCTGAAGACCACCCCCCTTTTTTTAAACTTGTCACTGAAAGCGGCCCCCCTTTTTTTTACTCTACTCTCAGTTGATGCCGCCTGCCTCCCATTTTTAATCAATGTCACTGAATGACCCCCAGTATTTCAATTTCATGCTCTCACAGACAGCCCCTCTTTTTTTAATGTTATAACAATTAACTGGTTTGAATGGTGTAGAATTTGGGTCGAGGATGACCCCTTTTTACACAAATGTGAGAGGCTCAGTTGGGGCTGACCCCCCGTTTTGCATCCTCCACACCAAATGACCGACCCCCTTTTTTTTCTTAAAGTTTCCTCACGAATGCCCCCTACTTTTGAAAGTCCAATCCACACCTTCACATACACTTTCATTATGCGTGCCCCCCCTGGGGGTAGGGTATGTGCCATCCTCCTATAGTCTGGAAGTAGGACCCATATCTATAACAATTTTGGCCAATAAAAAGGGACCCACAGCTATACCAGAGATGCAAATTTGGACCAATTTAACACAAGTTTGCCATTTCTCCTCAAAAATTGTGACATTTAAGAGCAAATTTTGAATTATTGGCTTCAGATTGAGAAGTTTGCAACTAATTTGCCAATATTTTTTAGAAAATTTGGGCTTGATTGAGAAAATTTGTATAATTTTCAGAAATCGAGAAAATTTTGAAAAACAAAAAACCCATATAGCTGTACCAAAATTGGCAATGGACAATGGGTAATTGATATACCATAAGGCTGAAAATTAGACTGTTTATTACACGCGTCCCTGTAGGGTAATTTGCGTCAATACCCCCCATAGAGAATATGGCCTTGGTCTTTAATATACAGATGTCATACAACCACTTTCCGTTTATGTTTAGCCATCTATCCAGTGCACAAAAAATATATCTGTCCTTGTGGACCGTATGTGTCGCCTGCCGTCAGCCGCAAAGTTAACCTCATATGACCTTTGACCTTGGCATTACCTTGAACCGCATCAACAATGAGTCATCCATTTGCAATGACTCAAGATTTGTTCCAATTGAACTTCAGCTTTTCAAATTAAGGTAAATTTTAATGACATTTTCAAGCCTAGCTTACAACTTGGCCTCACATGACCTGTTACCTTGGCACTTGCCGTTTATCTCATCAAAAATGAGGGAGCCAATGTTGTAACCTATGACTCAATGTTTGGTTTCCAATTTAACTTCAAAACTTTTCACTTGGAAGTCAATTTTACATTTTCAGCCTCTCACAACTTGACCTCACATGACCTTTGCATGTGACCTTTGACCTCATTACAAATACGATGCAATGTTGCACCTATGACTCAAGTTTTTTTTGGTTTAAATCCATCGAAATATGCAAATATACAGGACGACTGTTAACCCTTTTTTCACAAAAAGCAGACTATCAACATCAGCAGACATCAACAACAACAGAACAACAGTGGACAAAGGATCCCTGTGTTTCATGCCTTAAAGTGGAAATGGCGGCCATGTGTCTCGTGAAGTCGCCACCCAAAAAAGGTGGCTGCTGTTACGTGTTTTCAAATCGACTGAATGAAATGATGATATCTCGCCCCAAACATGAGGTATTGACTATGCTTTTGGTAATCATTTTTAAAGCTAAATGAAGCTCTCTCAGCCTGTAATGGGACATACTCTAAAATTTTAATGCTGACACCATGACCTAAAGAAAATCAGATGGGCAGGGTGTGGAGAGCGGGGGAAGCGGGGAAGGCGCAGGGGGAAGCGGAAGGCGGGGGGAGGGAAGAGAGGCGGGGAGGAAGCGGGAGGGGGGGGGAAGCGGGTGCGGGGGGTACACAAAACTCTATGGAAGTTAACATTTTTCCAGTGGGATTTCTGCATTTTCCTTCTTCTGCACAGACTAAATTAATTAGGATTTAGGTTCTATCAGACATCTAAAATGTAATATGATAGGGGCCACATGAATAATTTAATAATTGACAAAACATTTTAATTACGTTCTTAAAGAACCAGTCAAACATAATGTGCAGATCATAATGCCAACAATACTGCGTCAGTTGTCTTGCCTATAATTTAAACTAGTTAACAAAGGCAGTTTTCCAAGGATTGTACTGCATGCTTTGGAATTAAACTGTGTTCAGAGAGAAGCCCACTTTACTCTGACCAATGCATGACTACAGAGACATGTGTTCAATTGCATGTAATGACATTGTATGTGAAACATCCACTTCAAGGACAGTATGCCGTTCCAGGTATCACTTACTATGTGTGTTTTCAGTTGTTTTTTTTCAAAAGATATTTGAATAGTACCATTGGCTCCGGCTTCGGGATTCTTGCCCCCACTTAAAATAATGGTTATCGCCTGGGTTCAATTCGTGTTAAAGAGGGTCGGTTCCCAAATTTCATTACCTTTATCTTAATCATACCTAGAGTGATGATAAGTAGAAGAAAATGCCGAACTTCAATGACTTCTCCAAGTGGTATTGATATTTTTCGCTCAATTGCAATACACAAAGTTATTAAATGTTTGCTTTCATTATCTTATTTTTTGTGCTGAAAATGCCATAACCCCACACAGTTTATACATTTTCTTGAAGGAATTTGATGAGGAATGCAAATCTGAAGAGAAAATAAGTTAGGGGCAATGGGGGTGGGGGGGGGGGGTGGATTATGGCTCTGATACTAAACCTATTTTTGTGTTCCTTGAAAGTAAATGTTTTCACCAATAAATTGCTTCAACTTCACCCTACCCATTTTGTAGTTGCATATTTGTCAATTCCTCATGAAATTTCCTTTTTTAGAAAAATGTATACTTTGTATAGTAGGGTGAATACTTCTGATGTTATGCTCACTTGAAGCGTGATAGATGCGTTTTCTTAGAATCGCGCAATGTAACGCTATGGTTGGCGAGTTCAAGACACATGGCCGGCACATTTTCACAAAATTGAATTTCTTCAATCTGCTCTCAATGATAGTCTGGCCATTGGAAGAACATAGTTATATTTTACAACCGAAAAAGAACATACCCCCAAACAGATAGGGAGCATTGATATGAGGATAAAGACTTCCAGTTAATTTGTAGGCAAACTTTTTAGTTTTCCATAACTTTAAAATTCCCACAAATTGTATATTGTACACAATATTTTTGACTCGTACTCACTGATATAAACACAAAAAAAACCACAAAGTTATAGACCTATCAAACATGTGCATAGCGTGGGAACATGCATACGCGTGCGTTTTTCTTGTGGTTCGTCGCCGGCACTCTAAATTATAACATCGTTTCTGTTTTTTTACCCGTAAGGAGCTATTTGGTCTTAATTCATTTCGGGTGAGGGCTTTTAAAGCCTTACAACCATGCCCCAAATCTCGATTTTTTGAAAAATCTTGAGGGCGCACTATTTTTCAAATGGCCAGTGTCTCTTTAATGCAGGGGGGGGGGGGGGCGACACAAAACACCAAAATACAAATTTTGATGATGCAGAGAAAATGATTGATGGTACACAAATGTCTGCACAAGGTGCAGCGATGTATGAACAGACTTTACACTCCAACATACTAATGCTGGACCAGCATCCGAATTAAGGCTGTCACCTGAGTTTTCTGAGGATCTATTTTGGTTTGTAACTTTGCAAATATTTGATTATTGTATGTAATAGTATACATTTCTAGAAAGAAAATGGACGATGAACCCGTTGATGGCACGAATTAAATTTAAACTTTCCGTATTTTGAGAAAAACCAAAAAGACATGATTTTGCCCCAAAATTTTCAGACAGCATCCCAAAACAATTTGAATTTTCATGATTTCTTAAGTTTTTTTAGAAACAAGACAAATTAGCCTAGGGACGGTTTTTTCATTTTTGAAAATAGAGCTTACTTTTTTCGAAATATAAGGAACATGAAAAAAAAGTGCGATTTTTACCTTTTCTTTACCAAACTTGAGTATTATAGGAGAATATCTTTAGTTAGAAATAGAAAAATGAAAAATTGAGAAAACCGTCCTAGAGAAGACCGATTGCTATCGTATACGTTTAAACCTTACCTTTACTTCGGTATTTTCGAGTTATCTTGTCTGAAAATTTGCCAATTTTTGCGAAAATTGAACATTGAGAAAATCCGCTTTTAGTAAAAAAGTGACTTTTCACGCCTTTCACGCTGTCTCTTTCTCAAATAAACTTTACTCTTAATTCAAAATTGATATGTTGAGCAAGTGATGAAAATACCATCTTTATGACTATGAATCAAACTATTTTGTCTTCAACGCCAAACTCAGAGAAATTTGAAATTTCATCTGTCTAATTGGGGCTTTGTTACATTTTCCAATATATTTTTTCGTTTTTCCAAGATGCGTCCGCGCAAAAGTACATAAAACACACGCGCGCTTCATACGCAGCAGAAATTCACCACGCACTCAATGCTGCGCCTGCGCGTGACGGCGTGTAATGTGCTTAATTCCCATGAGTGGCCCCCCCCGTTAATACCATTACTTTACATTGTCAATAGCTTTTTTAAATCGGCACAAAAATACAATTCAGATTGTCTACATGGATAACCTTTGTTTCTAACGATAGAAACACAGGGTTAATGTGTAAATGGTGCAAAAATCAGAATGTTTTTTGTAAAACAAAAGCACTAGGGTTAACACTGCTCTTAAGAAAATATTGGTCGTCCTACGACAACCTGTTTGCAATTTTTGGGTTGTGCCGCCAAAAACTATTGGTCTGAATTTTGAAACAACTTTCTGTATATACTATACATTCCTAGTCTATCTTCGGGTGTTTGGCCAAGCAAAAGGGGTTTTCCCCCGTACCAGTTTTTTATGTTCGTAAACAATCTAGGCTTGATTATTATTTAGTGATTTTGGTGGCGAGTTTCTTGGACTGCCATTTTACTTATTGGGGAGGACTTTACGAAGAAAATACTCAAGACTATAATCTTCCCAATATCTAACATGTTCTATGAATTGCGACGTATCAAAGATGAGTTTTTGTTCTAAGATTTTGGTGTGTGTGCGCTAGGACAGACTGTAGTAAGCATTTTTGGTTGGCCAGTGCTCAAGTTGGTTGTCCCCGGGGGAACGTACAACACGTCTTTCGAAACGCCTGGCTGGGACGTGTAACAAAAAACAACATGAACGAAATAGTGTATTACTGAAGTCACATTTTAACGAATTATGAATCTGGCCATCATAAAAAAACATAAAAATAAGCTTAAATTCCAGTACTGCTTTTTAAATATATCCATACTTTTACCGGAACATGGACACCTGGCTTTTCGTAGTTCTTTAACGGCCTTTCCGATGTTATCATGACTACATAACACGCTGAAACACGATGAAACGAACGACTTATGTGCATCAATTGCATTTCTGTGGCGTCTGGCATCAACCAATCATATACACACACTGGTACACAAATGACAATAGTGTTCATGTACATGGAGAGAAAATCTAATCCTAATCTCCATCCCATTTTATGTAGGTTTACTAGTACTTATAGCATGTATCTTGCAATCTATTTTTATCATTATTAACACCCTCACACGTTAAAGGTATTCCGTGAAACGTATTTTTATAAATTTTTCCTGCTATCATAATTGCCCCATAAGAAAGCAAGCTTTGATTTGGTCTGTTGATGCAATGACGGAAAATGTTAAATCATCATCTAATATCTTACTCACTGTACTAACAAAGGTTGTAATCCACTTATTCCCTTCAGGTGTGATCTTAATAGATTGGTAAGCATTATTTCACATAGGGTAAAAAACCTGGTGGGTTCCAAACGAATTGGGGGCCCCTTCTTTTCTGCAATCCATGTGGTCGTCTTTAAGTATGTTTTGTTATAACCTTAACAATTTCAGCGAAATTGGACTATGACCTCATTTGTTTGAACACATGTGACCTTTGACCTCATCCTAAACAAATGCATGGACTTTGTTCATGAGAATTTTTACCCAAGGTTTAGATCTATCATTTGCAGTAGACCAAATGAGCTTTTATTTAATTTACTATTTTTTTGCATTGACCAAAAATTAGAATCCCCTAAATAGACCTCTGACCCTCAGATCTTTGGTGGTCAATCCTAGTCAGCCTTTTAAGTTATTGTTACCTATTAATGTGTATGGAGTTGAATCTGAAAAATTTTAACCAAACGTGTACCTTAGCTCAATGTAATAAAGATGTTTCACAGTCTCTTTCTGAAAACCTAATAAAGAGAGACAGACATTTTGAGAAAGAAGCACCCCTTTGTTTAGAACCCCTGTTTTTTTCATATTTGGAATGCTTACCAACGTATTAAGTCACACCTGAAGTGAATTCACAGCTGTTTGACCCCATGCAAATTGTCTCTTTTATTTTTTGAGCAATTTTAAGCAATGGCGACACAGTTTTGACAACAAATATAAGTAGGGACATGCAAGAGCTATTGCCTGTTAAAAAATCAGAAAAATCCATTGCGGGAATCTTGCCATATAGGCCTACAAAGGTCATGATTTGTATGTTATAGCCCCCTCTATATGCTTTTCCCAATAGAAAGACGTGTAAAACTTGATTTTTATGAAAAATAATATTTGCCCGCAATGAAATTTCATCAAATTTACACAGGATGTAGCTAGTGAAATAAATCATCCAAATTAGTTGTCAAAAGTGTGTCACCGTTGATAATTTTTGTTTTATTCTCATTTTATCATAATAAATGAGACATTCAAACAGCTATGAATAAGCTGAATATACCATCATTGTGAAATAAGATCACTAAGATGATGTTTTTAGAATTTTCTGTTATGCACAACAACAAAAACAAAAACAAAGCATGCTTTTCTATGGATTAGTGTTTTTTTTACTTGTTTGTCCAATAAACCTTTGAAACATTCTTGATAGGTGTTTTACAATCAAGTGAAAATTGAGAGAAATTCATATGCTAAATAAAATCTCTTCCTTTCACATTTTAAACGGGTAGTACTACAACAGATGCAGTTTTAAAGAGTTCAACAGAGCAAATATTAATGAGGAATTGCAAGTTTACAGGGTCCTAGTTTTACAAAATACTTTTTTTTCAACAAGTATTGCTTGCATGTTACAGCATTAGGATGTGACCATGTAGTCTCCCCACACCACAACATATTATAAGCCCTCATGGTAACCATGACAACCCTGAATTTTGCACAAAAGTCTAGATTTTAATATGTTCTGCACTTACAAAACTTTATTTTTAATAAACTTATTCTCCCCATTACATCTTGATGTATTCAACATTTGCAACTTTTTTGAGAAATTTTGAATATCATTTTATTTCATTCTACTCCACAAATTCATCAAATATCATACCACAAAAGTGGCTAAATTAACAAGATATTAATTAACTTAATAACAACATATGTGCAAAACCTTAAAATGTCCACATCATATAGTGAATCATTTGTTAAAAATCTAAAGCCCAGAGTCTTGTATCTGCATTTTGAAGTATTTGCCATTTTACAAAGTGATGGATTTGCATACTGTACTTTTCATTTCACAGCAAAACTGCTATTTTGTCATTTTTACTTAGTGACATAATCTTTACTTAGTGACAAACTTTTCACCTAATGACATTTTTGGGCCATGCATTTGTCATTTGTATGGTGATCTTACTAGTTTGCCTTTTCACATAGTGACATATTTTAATTAACATTATTTTTGCAGATAATATGAACGAGTTATAAGCTGATCGTTAAAATATACTTAAATTTGAGTATATTTTCATAATTTTACCGAGGTTTTTAATCAACATATGTTTCAATTAACGAGATATAGCAGATTTAAATTGAAAACTTTTCAAAGTTGTTTTTCTCAAAATATGTTTTACAAATATGTCAATAGGTGAAGCAGCAAACAACATGCAGATCAAAAATGGGTTTCTGAAAAAAAAAAAATGTGTTCAATTTTAGATGTATTGATGATAAGCTTCCCCCAAACTCCCCAGTATTTATGTGCCAAATTGTAGCCTCAGCATCCAAGCATGGATGCATGAAAATATCAAGTTTTATGGACTTTATTCAAAATTTGATTTTTTTTTTCAAATGCTTTAAAAAAAGTCATGACAGACCTTTAGGGTAGAAATATGGTTTTGTAGATCATGTAAAATTATAACTACATAAAGAAGGAAATTCTAAAACCCTTGGGTTCATAGTGGATTTTATCACAACTTAATATTTGAATTTAATTTTAATTCTCTATTAAGAAAGTGTACATTTACTCAGGTACGATGGTAGTTTTCTTAATAAATAGTATTTTAAGTGACTGTGAGGTGTTTTCATTCATACTAAATTAAGTATCAATACTGATATACATGAACTTTTGAAAATCACTCCAAATCATTTAAATGTCATAGATTTTTCAAGTTACAAACATATAAACTGTTAAAAGTATGAAGTCAAAAGGTAATAAAATCAGAAAACATCAGCGTTAACAATATTTTTGGTTATTGTTGTTCTGCAAGTTAATCCCCCTTTGCTTACAGAAAAAATGTAGTTATGTGTGACACACCTTACCTGAAAACGCCATATCGCCATCACGCACAAGAAGGACGTTACCATTCCTCATGATTACCTACCTCCTCAGTAAGTGTTAAGACTGATAATGGACTCCAGGGGTGGCAGGTCTTTGCATTGTCATGACAAACTAAATTGAGGGTACATGCCTGACAATTAACAGAGAGTTAGAGAGGTAGGGGATCTACACAGGTGCGATGTGAAACACAGAAAGGCGTACTTTTCATCTTGGTGTTGTTCTAACCCTTAAACAGCTTGATGCTATCAATATAACAACAGCCAATTCTTTGAACTAAATTATGTTTGAGCAAAAGAAAAAAGTTAAGAGAAAATAAGAAAAAGAAACAATTAAAAGCAGAGAAATCAACAACAAACAAATAAACACCTGACTTGGTGGTGTTGCATGCCGCCGGACGCAGAGAAGGCACGCCCGAATGGACAGTTTCCGTCCACGGCTCTTCCGCCGGTTGGTTGGTGGGTGGGGCTATGGACACACACACGCGTGCACCCGCCGACAATGGACACGCCCATAGTAAGCGGCGTGTCGTCTGTTTTCAGCATTCACTATCATTCAGCCCACAAAAATTGATGGATGGGTACCCCAACCCGTCCACGGAACGGATAGTCGAGTCCATGGTGATAGTGGTAGGTGAACCTACAGTCATTATGTTGTGTGTTCTGAGCAATAAATTTGCAACAAAAACACACAGCATGCACTTCCACTTTTTTGTCACCGTCCCCAAGTCCGCTCGCTGACTTAACGGCACCATTTTTTTGGTGTTAGCATTAGTTGTGCATTGTTATATCCTGCTGTTTGTGCCATGCTAGGTTAAGAACCTTAACTTCCTCGAAAGCCAATACATAAACATGACAGTGTACAAGTACGTACACTTCAAATGCACTACTTCAACTGGCTACCACACCACAACTACACAGTGTGCTTTTTTTGTTGGCTGGCAAAGGACGAGTGGCATTAAATAGTGATTTGATAGATTAACAAACAGACAGCAGGAATTACATTAAAAATAGTAAATCTTGTTTTTCTTTTTTGATTTAACGAGATAGGGTGTATTTTAAAATTATGCCTGCTATACAGTACTGTAGAAATTGGATTTTGGTTTTATGACATTGGGAACAATAGGTGTGTACCATATATCAGATCAGAAAAACTCTGGTCAACAAAACATTGGTGACTTGGTGGTGTGGGTGGTGGTGGAGGTTGGTGACACGTAAATAACAACAGATGGTTCACTAAAATTACTTTAGAGTGTAACTGACTTACAGGGAACATAAAACAATCATACTCCCACACCCCTTAGGGGACAGTGAAATATCTCATATTATATATTACTTTTAAAGCAAATACTAATTTGTAATTCACAAACAAAAATGTTTCACAATAAAAGAACATTTTTCTCATTTCTTGATTAAGAAAATACGGAGGTATTATCTTTTTAGGAATTAAAAAGAATTGACTGGCATTCTTGGGTTCCAATATCTACCTAATGGGATAAAAATAACATAAGGGTGATTAACATGTCCCAAGCTTGCAGTGGAAAACTTTATGGCACTATAGCAAGAAAAGATGCACATACATGATTCATCCAAGAATATCAATATGCAGGAAGGACATTATTTCTTGGTGGTGTAAGGATCAAGAAGGATTCCTTACTAAACCCTAGGGATAGACCTTTCAATCCTAAAACCTCGCTTATGTGACAAAGCACTACCAATGGGAGGCCTTGCCAGGAACCATATAAGTGGTGGGAGAGTTGTTGGATAATCCAATAGTTTGCATGCATGCAACCAGATTGAGGGAGGGAGTCCTATGACTTCAGCACTAAATCCACCCAAGGCCCTCTCTGAATTGGGTGGCCATCGCTCCCTGTGAACACACAGGACAGTCCCAGCTTGAATACAATCCAAATCACCACCTTTTGCCTGTCCAACAGGAATGAGGGTTCAGCTACTTAATCTAACCATGATGTAAACACTTTAGAGATTTTTTTAAAAAAAAAAAAAACGCTAAAGGCCTTTGTTATTTTTAACCCTTCTCAATTTTGCATCACAAGTACATGAACATACATATTTAGATCACAACCATTAAACTGGAACATTTTACATACAAGAGCCGAAGCAATTGGAAAAAGCCACCAGGCTACTCTGCGTGTTTTGAAGCTTTGGAAATCTTTTCACAACTGTCATTTTTGCATTGTCTACTACAAAGTGTTTATTAAATATTCCACTTTATATTACAGTCCAATTTGCAAAGCAGAATTCCAGAGTCGTATTTATGTTAGACATAATATAACCTTTCTCTCTTAACTCTGAACTTTACATTTCGAGACATGCAGTACTAATTTTGTTTCACATCATCCCTAATCCTACCCTCTAATTTTTTCCCTTATAATGGGTGTGTTAATAACCAAATAATCAGTTTTGCAGCAACTTTTGTACTCAATTAATTAACATTAAAAATAACGGTTTAGACATCATATTGCTATTGGGATCTACATTAAATAACACAACCACCAACCAATATATATATTCTAGTAGGGGCACCTACAAGGTACAATTCCTATAATAAAATATAAATTAATTCACCATATTTATAACACTTAACAACCATGTAAAAATAACATTTGGTGTCAAGTGTTTGTGGCAAGTGATTTTACTACAAAATATTGGTATCAAATTTTTAAACAAAATGTGCCAAACTGTGTGGTGAATAATAGTAACAAAAAGATGATTCCATATACCATGGGTTTGGACAGGCCTTTCTGTAAATAATCAAAACAATGGTGCTGGGTAACTAAGAATTCCAACCATCATAGTCTACTGCAGTGTTGCCAACACCACGCTTTACCGCCCAATTGGGCTATTTGAATGTCAAAAAGTGCTCTCAAAGTGCCATTTTCGGCAGGTGCCACAGGTAGGATTTTTTTTGTCCCATAGAACCTATAGTTAAGGTAAAAATTGGGATACTTTTTGCCCTCCCGTGCCGCGGGATGCCGCGCCTAACCAAAATTTTTGTTGGCAACACTGGTCTATTGTTACACCATCTTTATAACATACGGGTCCTGGGTATATCACTAAAATTATTTGAAGTTTATTTATTTAAGCACCTAATTGGGAGAGATGTTGAAACTCATGTCATTTGTCTATGCAACTGCAGAGAAAGCTTCGCCTCATGATCTGGAGTCAAAGGGTATGTCCATTGATTGTGACCCGATGGGGTCACAGGGATTGTGACTGCCATTTAACATATTTTTAAAGTAACATCTATCTCCACATATGTGATATTAACGGAAAGCTCACATTATTAGCTTTAATTTGCTGCAAAGATCATTCCCATCGGTTAGGTATAGGTCGAGTTACATTCTTTTGAACCAGGCAGTCTGTTTTATGCTCTATCCATGGATTCCCATCAAAATGCACATTGGTCAATGAAGCAAATCACTGCCCAAAGGATGCTTGGGGTATGTCCATGTTGATATTAAATTAAATGGTGTCTTAATGGTATAAATCCAGAGTAGATTGTTAGGAATTATTTGAAAAACTGCTTTCAAAGAGTGCATGTTTGGTCTACAAAATTAAGACAAACATGGCATTCTTCCCTCACAGGTACACATATTTGTTTCTTTGTATGTTATGTTTTCATCCATCTCCGAAACTGGTTTTCAAATGATTTCAGAGGGATAAGGGCAATATAGGTAGAGAAGTCATCCATAGTTATGTGACTTCACGTTGTGGGTGAAACACTGTCAAAATGTGGGTAATCTGCTTTTGGTAAATAGCTTGATTCCCTTCAGGAGGAAGGAGAACGATTTGCTTCACCGAACTCATTATTCCCTTTGTAATCCGTGGAAGAGAGTACCAAAAATGCAACTACTTGCTTCAAAATACTGTAGCTGACCTATACCTTACCTTGAGAATGATCTATATTTATAAGCATATTAAAGACTAATAAAATAAAAACTTTTTGCTGATACATTTTGTGGAAGATACAGGGTGAGTCAAAAAGATTCACAATCGATTTCAGAAAACATTAAAAATATTTAACAAGTTTTAGGAATTGGTTTTTATATATGAAAACAATAGCTCATAATATCCATCGTCTGGTAAAAAAAAATTTGAGTTTACCTTTTCGCACTTGCAGATATTGTAAATTAACAGAAGTCGCAAAAAACATATGACCACGGTTGTACATCTTCCCGTCCACAGCAGCAAAAGTCATTGAGTTTTCATTAAATGCTTAATGACCTTCGTATTTTGTTCTAAAGTAACCATTAAAGGTCCATACCTTCATCCGTTAACCAACTTGTTGATAATATGTCTTAACAATAGGCAATGACAGTAGCCTAAAGGAGCAGAGGAGGGAGATCTTTCCCCCCCCCCTCCATGGGCCTGGCTAGGAAATAACCTTACAGCTAGTGGTAAAGCAGGAAAAATGGCAAAAAAATGACAAGCAGAAAGGTAGAGAAAAGTGAGGGAAAGAAGAAAATGCTTGAGATGCAAAGGGAAGGCAGATAGACGTTCAACGTATGTAAGTTTCAAATATTGATCCCCAAAGTTGCCCTCCATCAGGTTATGAGGCGGTGGGTGGAAAATGTGGGTCAACCCGCTGTATTGCACAGGATTGCCTACATTTGCATTCAAGTTTCCGCGAAAAGGTATGTGAGCAATTTCAAACATTCATTGAAATAATGTTTACTTTAAAAGTTAGTGTAAATTCATAATTTTGTATTATGATTCAGCATAATGAAATGACATTTTTCTTGATGAAGTTTACACAAAGGTTATTAAAACGAGCAAAGAATGTCATGATTTATGTGTAGACTCTCCAAGTCTCTTTGGCCAACTTCCACAACAGTGATCCGTGGGACGAGTGAAAAAGGGGTACCTATCTTTAGTTAGCATAAACTAGCATTCGCAAGTTTAAAAATAAAAATCAAATTCTTAGTAGGTGAAATAATATTGTTTTATATGTGATAGTCGGTATCGTTGGTAGATTGCTTCAATGCTTAGAAAATTCAAACAAAACGAGTGTAAATCTTTTGAATCCCTGTATTACTTAAGATGCACAATTCGGAACACACTCAGGGTCCAGCTTTTACCTCTCGTGTATTAGGATGATTTTTATTTATCTTCCTGATCACTTGGATCTTGAAATGGGTCTTCAAGTGACTATATCGCCGGAAGAACCAGTTTAAGCGCCACTAAACAAAGACTTGGCATAATAGTTTGTTTGATGGCGAATTGTGACAAATTGCAGCTATGCAAACTTAAACCTTCTTCCATTACATGGGACAATATATATCACAATATAGTAGGGGATCTAATTAATTAAATCGGGATAGGACACACGATCAAGAGAGTGGAGGAATACTGCCTCCGGTAGTACGTGGGTCTGTGAAAAATTATGCAGTCATTCACCGGTCAAACGCCATACTGCAATAATTAGGAGGCTATTAGTAGCCCATAGAAATTGGGGTGCGTTACTATCATATCGAAATCGTTAGGGTCATTGTACACGTACTCACCTGGCCTGAAATATCAACGGTTGATATCTTAAAGGGAGTATTAACTGTTAAAATGATTTAAACCAGTCTTTAGGTAATCAGGGACCTTTTTTTGGTTATAGTACTTTACAGTATTGAGTTAAGGCCAATGCATTATGGGATTCGTTTCAATCTGCCAAGGTCCAATTTCAACATTCAGAGGTTGCAAATCTACAGCCCAAATTAAGCCAACAAAATTATGCAATTGAACAGAACCATCACAGAGCACTTTGAGGATGGAGGTATAGTATTCACGACACATCAACCCATCGTGTCAATTTTAGTGCCCGCAGATACGTTATTTCAATTCACTTTATCATCATATCCATGTTAGGGAAGAAGCCCCAGTTTTAGAAGCAGTAGCGAAACCGACGAGTATCTGGAGAAAACCTGACGATGCGAGTACGCGACTGCGGAAACCAACGCACATGAATCGCAGGCCTGGCCGAGGGTCGAACCCGGGACACAGTGGTTCGAAGCGAGAGACCATTGAGCTTATCAACCCCAGAGCATTATTGACACATGACATGAGGTTCAACTATGTTTATTATTATTTCATTGTTAAATTAAGGGACACCACTTGATGATCCTCATCCTGACCCCCACCAATCACCCATCACACCCAAGATTTTGGTATCATTAGACTGAAATCTTTAGTTCTCATCTCATCTGCCAAAAAATAATCTTTGGCCAACTCTTTCCCATTATATTGGCTACAGGCTAAATTATGGGTGATTTTCATTTATGGTTACGGTAAGTTTATTTTACAGCAATTGATGGGCTGTTATAATAAGAAGCAGCACAATTCTGCTAACATTAAAATGGTACAATCCGTTTTCAAATAGTTTTGGAATTAAAGTATGTTGGTTATCAGAAAGCATGTCAGATTGGATTGGGGCACCTTTTTAATTATGGTAGTCAAGCATTCAGGGCTGACATTTGCTTTGTTCTTTGACTACATAAACTGGTATTAATAAAATTAGTAGATTTTATTTCTACACAGGTTGCTGAAATATTAAACAACTGTCAAGAAAATCAATTCCTTTCCAAGTATTTTTGATTACTTTTTAATATGCAAGTACTGCAATAAAGATCCATAGCATATGTAACAAATTCTTAAATTCTTCATAAAATCCAAGTATTCAAGTACCTACCTTCATCCTCCGACGTCGGGTGGTGGGAGGACATATGCTGCTGCGTTAATAGTTGGAATGTGGGCATGTGAATGAAATTTCTCCCCGCTTGGCATTTCTTCTCTTGTTCGCGTAGCAACGTTTCTTGATGTGATAGCGGCGCTGGGTGGTACGGGATACGGCAACTGCCGCAAACGTCCGCTGTAGGGTCAAAAGATGAATGAACGATTCAGATATGGATGTTAGGGATTTTGTTCTGGAATAATGGACTATAAAAAGGAAAAAAGTTTCTGATAATTTCACTAGTGTTTTCACAAATGTAGTTCTATGGCTCTGAACCGAGGGTATAATGAAATTCAAGTACACGGGGGCTATAATAACTGAATTTATAACTTACAAAACAATATATGGTTAGTGTGCAGATGATACAATACACAGATTAGTTGAGGCAAATGTAAATGGAAAATGCAACATCATAATCCTAGGAAATCCCACGCGCATAGCCATAAAATAATAAAAATAAAATGTTTGTGGCCGGTCGGGCGTAACAAAAAAGCTACCGATGACCCATTCGGTAGCTTTTAATACAGTGTCTGATGGACTCATACAGAGAACACAAATGAGATAGGCCATGTAAGTCACCAATCAAAAGAGTGATCTATTTACCACCAGTCTTCCAATATCTCTAATTGTTCATTACATGACATTACCTTCCAAGAAATAATTAAAATGAGCTCGGTGCAATAGATCAAGCAGGTAGTGCCCGTGGGTTAATTTGTGTGCTAGTGGTGCATTTGACTTTTTTTTATTACAAGTGCATCAATTTTGGAAATTGTCAAGTGGCCAGATTAGTCAAGCCAAAACATTTTATTCATAATTCTTATGCCAGAGTTTCTCTCAATGGATATTTAGAACTGCAACAATTCACACATTACATTGGCCTTACAAACTTCAGAGTATACCTATGAATTTCTTGTTTAAAACTTCCAAGCACCTCAATCCATGATATCATACACACCCATGCATGCAGACACACACCTACAAACAATGTATGCATACAAATATTAACACAAAAAGAGGCGGCACTCACACGTGTATGAACAAACGCACATTACAATTGGCACAAAAAGTATCTGAGCATGTTTTGATTAGTATTGTGGCAAAGTCTGATAATTTTTAAAGTTTTCAAAATGTACATTTTGTTGCTTAGGCGTGCTCTTTCATCTAACACCTTCAGTTTAGCGTGCAAAAATGGATGAGATAGAAGCCCGAAAGACGCAAACCCCCAAACCAAGTGCATTAAGGCTTCCATAGCATAAGAGTACACCACTGTAGAGGATGATATATGCACTATTGATGCTGGCAAATGGGAGTGAGCCGTGCACTTGATGAAAAACACACAAACGTTTCCTAAACTAGCTCCATACCTAGTTTTAAATTTCAATACATTTTAACAGAGCTAAAATTGCTTTCACTTTAAACTCTTTTCTGGAATTGTGTTTTAAACGGAGAAGTTTTCTCACAGATAAACGTTCGTTAGCTTAAACTTTGCACTAAAACACCTTTTTGGAATACTGGCTGTTAGGTTTTAAATTTTACAGGAATGTTGATTGTTACCAGTTTGCACTGTTGAACATTTGCAAACCCGTCCCCGCACATTACTTGACGCACCCATAACACCAAAACACAAACACGCATACATATACCCAGAGGGGGTTTTGAATTCAATCCCGAGGCACTGCATGAGCCCTATACTGACATGTGCTTTAATGTCCTAAAAAAACACAGTCAGTACTTAGGGGTAAAAAGTTCAAGAAGTTTAAGGACCCACAAAAACATTTCGAAGATTAATGATCAAAATTTCCTAAGTATAAGGTGACACAATAAAAACTTTACCCAAATGAAAGTGATTATTTTTCCACTTTTATAAATTTGATTTATCTATGGATTTTTTTATCATAAAGAAAGTAATTGAACATCTTGCCTGAAAAACATTTGTCATTTGGTGAGTGGTTCTCAAGATATGTGTCCACGAACAATAAGTCACCAAAAACAGACTTGTCCACGAAGCATCATTTTTCTTAGGCATGGAAATTTATTGATGTGTACTTATCATCCATCATGAAATACCCATGGACAAGTCTACAGTTGTGCTAAAAATACCAGTTTTCGTTTGGCAGGGCAGGGGGGTAGACACGCCTGCTTGATTTGGGCATTCGGGATTTCCATGCTACCTAGAAAAATGATGCTTCACGGAAAGTCTGTTTTGCTGACTAATTGTCCAGTGGACCATATCTTGAGAACACTCAACCCCAAAGGAACCAATTTCTTCAGAAAGATGCTCAATTACCCATTCTTTATGATAAAATAAAACCCACAGAGTATCAAATGAAAAAAAATAAGAAATAGAAAAAAAATATCACTTGTTTTGGGGAAAGTTTTTATGGGGGTCACCCCTGTAGTGCTATGTGGCTAAAATGAGTGTAAACGTCATGGTTTTTTAAAGACACATCAGGATTTGCTAAATCAGAAAATCAAAAAAGAGTCATCAAAAATCAGATTGTTGCATGATGTAACAAGTACAGGTATTCCTAACCATACCCGGCAAATGTAAGACTGGAAGCGACCTAATAAGGACAGAATCGGACATTTTAGTATTACTTGTCCGTTCGGACACTTACTACAACACGTAATGATGGGGAATCGTATCTTGGAACACTGCCGTTTTCTCCTTTTTCTGTCAATTCTTCAGTGGAAAGGTAACTTATGAGAATTCTGAAGACTTATCCTTCACTTTGAAGCTATTCTGCCAAAATTTCAAATATTTTTCAAATCACTGATGTGCTTTAAGTGTAATGTAAGAATTAGGATTTTTGTGGGATCACATGACTATTGAGGTGAACGTACTTCCCAAACTGGTGGCCTGTGGGATTGACTCAATACACCCTCTACCCATACTGCAATGACAACTCACCCTCTCAATCTTACCTCCAGTCCCAACCCCTCACCTACTCCTTCCGCGTCCTCAACCTACCCAACACCCCTCTCCCTCCACCACTCACCCCTCTCTTTCCCCCCTCTCACTTCTGTATTTTCCCTGTCTCTACACCCTATAGCCCCATCCC
>JAMKCH010008731.1:0-49879 GCA_023653785.1 Ophioderma brevispina
GAACCATAGTCCTTTAGCATTATTTCGGGCACAATCCATAGAAGCCAGGACTCACCCGGAGTGCGTTATACCGTACGCTCTTTATAGCTATAACTTGCTACACGGACACTCATTTAGCCCGCCGCACCACTTTCAATTTGCTTCCGCCGGCCCTGGCGGTACTGTATTTCCCAAGGTGTAGTCTGTGCCCCACAGACTGCGAAGATATTATCTAAATTGGTACTGCGTTCGAGAGAGATTAATGTTTTCAGTCCGCATAAAAATGTGTTTAAATGAAACGCAATCTCAAATATCTCCGGAAAACGAAGGTTCTATGGGATGTTTTTTGCATCAGAGGGTCCGTTTACTATTTTGTTTTGAATATGTATCGTAATTGGGTCTGAATCTATAGAACCTAGTGAGAAAATTGAACGTTTTTGTCGGGTCCTTCGGTCCGACACTGAAAGTTACAACCAATCTGTACGGCGATTCCATTTTTCCACAAGCCTTTCGATATTTTTCCCTCTGAAATTTTCAAACACTGGTTTCATTTACGCCAACTTTTTGTCAATTTTAGAAACAGCTTACGTACTTACCGGACCGCCGTAGTCTACCTTTTAGATAAGATCTTTCACAGTCTGTGAACAGACTACACCGTGGGAAATACTTCACCGCCCGCCGTAAGTGAAAGGTCGTAGAGAATGCTTTGGGGGAGGGAGTAACCGCCTGTGTATTCGGTAGATTAGAGTATGCATCCGCGTTACACAAAATCTGCTCCTTACAACTCATTTCCTCAAACTGGGATTTTCCTCCGTAACCTGACCCATCTGGGGGACATACTTTTTTTCTGACAAACTTATGAATTTCGGAAACCCCTTCACAGAATAAGCAAAGGTTTATTCCGTTTTAAGGTTTCCGAAATCAGTGTGTAAAAAAGTGTGCAGATGGGTTCAGGTTACGACACTTCCTCCAAACTCAACATTGCCCTGCTGAGATACATTATGTATATACCTTGTTGTAATCCATTGATATCCACGATTAGCGCATAATGAGCTTGTAACCAATGTGTATGCCAGCTCATTGTGTAAAGCATGCATCTCATTTGTAAATGCGCAAGTATGGTATTCAGCTCATAATCATTTCCTGATGTTTACAATTTTTGTTACCTTCTGTATTTTTTAATTTTCCTTGTCATGTTGAACATTTATTTCGTATTTGAGGTAGTATTTGTTTTAAGGTGCTATGTTTCTTTGAACCTGGACTATTATTTGCTGAAGGTGAAAAACATATGTCGTCAATGTACCTGTAGAACCTTGTCATTTTTGAGTCTTACAGGACAACGTTTTTCTTTAGACTGCTCCACAAGGAGAATTACGGAAGACAATTGTCACTGACTGTTTATCGTATCGCGTAGAACGTCAAAGGTACAAAAGCTGCATTTGAAATCTTCGCTGGTACGCGCACATCGTTGAACTACAACGTCTTTGAACCCTGTCACAACCCCCCAGAGAGGCCACTTCATTAGATAGAGTGCGTGGTATTATAAGGACTGTAATATATAGTACCTGATAAATCAATGAATCATTGCTGATCAACAAAACTAATTTGGACCAGATCATCTCTAAGGACTGAAAGTACCACATGATGTAACCACGAAATGTCCAAGCAGCATATTTTACAAGTACGCTGTTCCTCAGGGTTCCATCTAGTCCCGCCAAGGTTCTACTATATACTCATACATACCCTCGGATACTCGCTTGTTTGTAAGTTTAATCCAAAAATTCCAGGGATTGTGAGCATGCTCTTCAGAAACTTTCAAGCTGTATATCTGCCATAAACACCTGTTTGTCTTGTCACCCCTGGTGTTTTGAAAAAAATCTGCCTCCAATATGGTAGATCTTGGTGTACTTGCTCCTGCATTGTGTTGTAAAGAACCTTGTGGGTTATGTTGATTCCACCATGTGTATGTCCAATCAGATTGGAGCTCTCTGTACGATTAAATTACCAAATCGTATTTATGGCGTATTCCGTACGTTTATCACTTTAGATGCTTTCAACCCTGTGTGCGATTTTGGTCTCGCCCCTCATTGAATATGCCAATCTACTATAATGGCGCCAATGAATTGATTTCAAAGGCCTCCAGCGCGCTTGCAATATAAAGCTGGCGGTCAAGTGACCGCTTTCTCTCTATCTTCCAGTCGTAACAAAGCGAGCTATGGCGTGCGCTATACCGATTTTGACCCAAGGATCGAGGGTTACGCCTGCTCACTCACAGAAATCCTCCCTGCGACTGGAGTAGATCCTGGGCTTTATGGATAAGTGGGGGTGTGTCTTTTCTACCTTACTGATGGTCTTAATTTGTATAATGTGTTGGAAAGTAATTCTGATGGTACAAGACAAATGCTAGCTACGGTCTTCTTCTGATGTTTACAACGGCTTAGCGTAGATTTGGCGAATATCATTTAACGTAATTGGTCCTATGCTGTGAAACAAGCTTCCTGTTAATAATTAGAGAGGCACCTTCTACCGGTGTCTTTAAAGGGCTCCGGAAAACATACTTATTTCCTGACTGTTTACAATGTTGTTTAACTCTATTTTTCCTTGTCAATGTTGTATAATTAATTTCGTATTTTGAGTATTTGTTTAGGCGCTATGTTTCTTTAAACCTTCATTCTTCAATTCTTGCTTGTGTGGTCCAAATGCCAGATGAAAACACAATGCATACAATCGTGATTCACTGAAACTAAAATTTGTTTTCTACGGGACACCCTCATTTGTTATTTTCGTAATAAATCATACCGGCAAAATATGGAAAAAATAAAGGTTTAGGGGGTGCTACCGGGCAATGAACTTTTGTACCCACGTCAATGGAATTTTTTTGGTCAAAATTTCAGGATTGATTTCAGGGCCGAAAAAGAATACCTGGGGTATCCCCCTGCTATCACACCAGGCATCCCAAATTTATACCTTATGGAAATGAACTGTTGGTATTAGAAGATTAAATGGTGGTTTTCTGTTACATTCAGCTGTCATCATGTAATAGTATCATCCCATGTGGGACATTAGACATTTTCCATCATTGATCAGTGAATAAATAACTAAGAATATTGTATTGTTTTAGCCTGCTGGGACAGCTGTTTTTTTATACCATGAAGGATACCAGCTTTTTAAAATCTTATGAATAGTAACTAATAATATCCATTAAACATCATCCAAATATTTTGGCTCTTCAGGCAATTATCTCACCCCAAATGTAACAATTTTCAAAACATGCACGTATCTGGAAATCGCATTCACATTTCCCAATTTCCTTTAGATTTTTTAAAGGCATTAATCACTATGATCACTATTTTTTGGCAGCAACGGGGAACATTACATGCTTTTTTTGGTGTTGCAAATAAAATGACCCATAATCCCATGACTTTGTGTACAAAAGTTCCTTGCCCGGTAGACCCTTAACTTCTTTTTAAATTTGTCATATTTTGCAGGTTTTATTACGCAAAATGAACAGCATTTGTTTAATGGGTGTCTGTAAAAAATAACAATTTTTGTTTTGAGTGAATCACCCTACAAATAAGTTAAAAAAGACCGCACCTTGTTTTATTGAAACTGGCACATGCGCTGGTAATTCATGAAGCAAATTTGTATAGCTACTCCATACTACATATAGTTACGCCAGCTTGTTAGCAAATGAACGTTAGCAAGTAAAGCCACGTGAATATATGAATAAATAAATATATTAATAAATTATAATAAGACGACATACGAAATATTCTATTATGGTGTCATTGTCTTTCAAAGTCTTCGTACAAACATGTTGGTCAACGATAAAGCTGGACCATAAGTCCGTTGAACTGCAATCTGCGATTTCACAACCCCGCCTTTAGTCAGCAGTGTAAAAACTAAAGCCCAACAACTGTAAAGGCCGACTCACAGAATTTCCTTCCGAGGAGGGCGCCTCAATTTCCAAAAAATCGTGTTTTTTGCATGACATAATGCTTGTCCATATACTAATAACACTGTGTGAAATTGCTAAGCTTAATCGAAATTCCTTCATATAGAAATCACAACACTTTGTTTTAAAATTCCGGCTCCTGACAATGTTTGTTATACACAGTATCCTATGGGACGTATACTACACATAAATGTTTACTGTCATTAAAACGAAAATCCGATTTCTCTCAAATTTCGGAAGGGCATTTTAGTTACTATCTTTAGTTCTAGTTGACTTATTTTTTCATTATTACACAAAAAAAATAATATTTTTTGAAATCTCTGAGTCAGACCTTTAATCGAGATAGTGCATTTTTCTAGGATCGGGGCATACTTTTTAATGATTTTTTATTTACTGATAATATTTTACAATGAGGGGAATGTTGACACTGTATAAGTGCTATGGTCAAATGATAAAGGGTACGTTTTCTGTTTAAAATAAAACGAAAAATATACTCTTAGGTCGTAATTAGTACCTCAATGAAAAACACATTAAGATTATTTTTTTGTCAGGAGTTATTTTATTAAACGAATATTTCTAGTTCGGGTGCTTGGAATGCCTTTGCTTCTAATATTTAATTGAGCATTTTATGAAGCTTTTGTGATCACAGGGAGGTGATCGTAACGTTAATTTTGGCTTTACCCCATCACTCTATATTATCTTTTTACGTACACAACTATGTGTTCCATTTTTTTTGTACCCATCAGGCTCCCCCCCCCCTTTGTTACAACTTATCCCTTTTTTTTGTCTCCAAATCCCCATTTTTCCTCCCCCCTCCATTCCCTAATTGAATTTCATTGCATTTTTTATTAATAATTTTTCCTACAAACCCTAATCCTAAATAATAATCAAAAAACACTATAAGAATGGTGTCCCAAAAAGTGGTAAAAAATTTATTCCCACTTTTTGGGCAACATTGTATTGAAATAAGCCGAATTTCCATTGAAGACTACAATAAAAGGCCCTCCTTCCCCTTTTAGAATAGTTAACTATACAATTGTTTTTAGTAAGTCCTCACACATTTCCCATTTAACTTATGATTCACTAAAGTTTCAATTGAAATACCCAAAAATATACGATGTTAGACATCCGGGCCTATTTTTTTTTTATAACACATCTTTATACACTATATTGTGTTTAGCATTTATTTTGATTTTGTTCCTCGACTAAACATAATAATGAGATAAAACTAACGTAGCGGATTAATAACAGACGGGCCACTATAAGAATTAGTTGCGAAGGAACTTGTGTTCTTCAACCACGTCCTTTCACATAAATAATGCCGATGTTATAAGAGCCCGTAAACAACCACCGAATTAAACACATAATAACATCTTTCATGAACAAAATTAAATGATTACTAATCAATTAATCATATTAAAGTGATTTGAGTCCTCGATAGTGTCCCCCAGGGGGAGCAGCGCCAGGGGGGTGGCAGGGGGGTGGGGCATCCCCCGGCCCCCCTGAGATTTTCAAAATTTTAGGAAAAAACAGGGGTTTTGGCGCACAGTTAGGGTTTTTCATAAAAAACCAAAATGGTCATTTTTGTACTGTTTTGCCCCCTATGATGGTTTTTGCCCCTCCTATGATTTTTACCTGGGGGGGCGCCCCGAGTGTACCACATGCCAACGAGAATCAAACCGGTGGATCTTGAAATAAAACAAATATTGACTGTCTACCATTCGTGCACTAGTACAAATAATATCATTGGTTAAATTTGGGTCTTACCCATTTCACGAACTTTTCACGAAAATTCAAAATTGACCGAATGATATAGTTTTAGACATTCATATCAATCTTGATACCTTATTGTGTCATCATTTGTGACCAACAATTGCTCTTCGCACCTCCTGCGTATATCATATGCTTCATTCCCCGTTAACGGAAACAAAGCACAGATACAGTTTTCTTGATCAACTATAGTGATAATTATCTTATTTTTACATTTTTAAGTAATAGTGTATTGCCTGAGGTAATTGACTGTATTTTTTTCATCAGTGACTCGTCAAGCTGTGCACGGTTGGTAACGCAGGTAATATTTAGCTCGTCCTGCTTGGGAACTAGGCAGGCAATGAATGCCACCGACCACATCTTTAGAGAAGGGTACTCGTAACTTGTAAAAGGGTTGCAGAAGAAAAATATCCATGGATGATGCTTGCAAAAGTACAGCACCCAGCATGGTACGTAATTTCGTCATGTTCACGTCGAAATGGCTCACAAACTCATTTAAGCCTCCGACAACTGACATCTGCGGTGTGTCGTCTGCCAAGCGAATGTAGTCCCCTCCTTGTATTTGTCGCCAAAAGTTCGGAGAGCCGTGCGTTAGTTCACGAATTGCGCACACAAAAGCCCGAACCAATTTTCCATCATACGCCCATGATGTTTTTTACGCGTCATCCCCTACCCGAAGAGTGTCTTCGTACGGCACCACCGTCCTTGGGAGAGTTCAGCCAGATGTTGGGTAGCCTTCTCCATAACCCCTGGAAGTCGTACGGCACACGCGCTTAAAGGTCCTGGCGGTTATTTGGAAAGAATTGTTTCATGGGGCATCTATAATTAGATGATCCGGCTTGACTTTTGCTTTTACAATCAGTCCAACCTTCTCTCGACTGAAGACGAAGCTTGTATGTATGGAATTTTGATATTGTTGTACTAATACATGCCTTGATTACGTTTTCTGTGCCTGTAAAAATACAAACCAAATAAAACTACAAATTTCAAACTACTCAGTTTCTCCGGGTAGACAAGGATGATTTTTTACTATCTTCCCTAGATATGGCCAGCGCATGAAGTGTTGAAAAAAATACCCATGTTCTCTTGCCGATTCGAACCGTCCCTCCGTATTACTAACATCAGAACGGTTATGTTTTACATATACGATATGCCTATTGGTTCAAATTTTAAAGTGGCATTTTCGTGATCCCCAACCTGGTCCCCCCTGAACTTTCCTACAATGTTATATCTTTTAATGTCATCTGAACCGTTAAACATTAGTATTCCTTAATGTACCTATTTACGTGTCAATTCGTTGTATCTGTTAAGAAATTCTCAATTTTGTATTTTCTGTCCATGCGGGCAGAAATTCACACAGTGGCCTATGGGACTGTGGGTACTCTCCATTTGAGAATATAGTTATTTAGAACATATCTTAAATGATAAGAGTTTGTGTCGTCCATCAATTGCTTTAAGAAGTTATATATACTTAAATCTGATCTTCCCCTTAAGAACGTACTCATCCTCAACCTTGTTTGTTTGGACATGTTAAAGATAGAGTATGTGTTAGAAAATGATTAAAAGAGAACATGTTTAAATTATAAGAGTTTATGTTCGTCTCATTGTGATAGAAGTATACTTAAATCGGACCTTCCCCTTAAAGCACGACTCTCTTCACCCTCGTGTTGTTGACATGTTAATGATAGAGTCTGTTTTCGTTCATTGCGTTAAGAGGATAAATACTTACATTAGGGCCATCCGACTCATCTTAAACCTAGTTGTTTGTATGAATAGTACTTGTTTAGAATGATTAAAAGATTAAGAGCATGTGTCGTGGGAATTTTAATTTTGTTTACTAGAAAATCCTTTACAGAACGACTAATCTTCACCCTTGTTTGTTGAGAAAAAAAAATAATGTTACTATTAAGTATTTAAACACATTTTCAATAATTAGATGGTGGGAAATGGGATACTCTCAATGGTTAACAATAAAGTGCATGATGGGAACGGTAGATCATCGCGCCGCCGCGCCGCTGCCACGCTGCCTCTGCATCGATATAGGTGACTTCGGGTATGACGTCATTTCCTTGAAATTATACTTCAATAAAGGAGTGATGACCGCGATTTAAGTCTATTAATTTTTCCATCTGATAGAATGGCCTTCATACAAAACGCCATCTGTAATGTTGTAGCGCGTATATTCAATCCGTTCTAAGTGAATGCTAAAAGCTGTTTTTGTGTAATCCCAAAGAGTCTCTGTAAATTAATATGGTCGACCAAAATGGGGCCATATTTTCCGCTCATAACATCCAAACCAAACATCCTAGCCCTAAGGATGCAGCAGTGTAAAAGATAGTTGTCTTCTGATAAACCAAACGTATTGACCACTACGTGCATTACTTGCATGATGGGAACGGTAGAGCATCGCGCCGCCGGCCGCCGCTGCCACGGTCTGCAGCGATATAGGTGAACTCCGGGAGATGACGTCATTTTCCTTGAAAAGTGTATGATGGGAAAGCGGAAATGCCGATTACATAGTGTCATGATGGGATACTATCAATAATCGCGCAAATGCCCATTATACATGATTAAAATGGGATACTGGTTCAAAGTGCATAATGGCAAGGTCGAGCACGTCGCGCCGCCGCCGCTGCCACGGCTGCATCGATATATTTGACTCCGGGATGACGTCACCTCTTTAAAACAATAATATAATACTAAGGAAACTTATAAAGCGCAAGTAATGAGTGTTTGCACTCAAATTGAAAAAATGCAGATCGTAACAATTAAACCTTTCATGGGACATTATTTGACATTATGACCTTAATGTGTCACAAAATGCACCAAAAAGAAATGAATATCATCACAAATGGTCCGCAAAATTGAACAACTATCTACTATCTGCGTATGTTAACTTTGTGATACGGTGTTATTAGTATTATTATTATTCGAATCCCATTATTATTATTATTATTATTTCTACCGCTGTTTGTTTACATTTTGACATTTTTTGGCCTACGTCCTCCGGAGTCCCCAATAGGCAGCTTGCCCGCTTCCCCACGGCTGCATCGCGGTTTCTATGACAGGTTGAGCTTCACCGTGTCCCCCCCTCCGCAGCTCGCTTTTTTTAAAAAGGTGAAGCTTCGCGGCGCGGCCAAAATGGTTGGTTATTCTAAAGTTTAGCCAAGCTACTATTTTTTTCTCAGTTACCCTGTGAAATCTAGAGCCAAAGAATATTTGGTTCGAAGTTATGAGCGAAGATGTCCCCCATTTTGGTCGACCAATATTAATTTTACACAAGTACCGAATGAGCTTTACAAAATCACGTTTTTAGCTCTCGCATCAAAACGGATTGAAATATCTGAACGAAACTTTACAGATGGGGACATTTTTTGGAGGAGGCCAATCTATCAAGATTAAACTTCATATTCTTAAATCGGGCTATCCCCCTTAAAGGAATTTTGGTATAAATCTATCGGAACATATATAATGAAAGATCCCTAAATATGACGTACCAATGTTTGCATGGTCATTGGCGTATTCCTTGCAAGAAAACACAATTTTTTCACGCATAACTTTTCGAAGCAGTATGCGATTTAAGGAAGCCGCCCGTTTATTTTTTTACGCTAATCGTTTTGGCCACAAAGCCATGTTTTAGTCCTTTCACACCAATTGACAGAATGATCGGTGGTTAGTTCAAGTTTGGCCTGTATGGAAGACTATCCCGTTTACTTTAACATTGAAATTAAAAACACAGCTTTAATTTTAAATTTAACGTTTTCCTTTAAGATATGTATAAATTTTATCACAAATCAGGCATACTCAATGCCTACTTTTTATAAAATGAGCCTGGATTCTTGAGAATAAGTTTTTTAAAATAACATTGGAACTCTGCATGCCTACAAAGAAGCGCCACTCGGTACAATTGAAAAGTACGTAGATAGCTGAACCGCGCATTAGTTGGTTTCGAACACTGATCTCTTACAATGGATTGGAAACCTGGGCGTCGTAATTGAACCTGATAGTCATGTTGGTCATCCAAAGAGAGCCCAAGCAGGTGGATAAGAGCCGGTCATGTATATATACAAAATTGTTCCCTTTGAAATTCCTGGTATCTGAATCAACCATTCAAGCGAGCCCATTGTCTTTGCGCGTATGGGATGGCATGTCCTCTAAAACGTGCCCCCGGGATACAACTCTTTTAAACATGTTTCTCTGGAATGGTTTAAAAAATTTGTTCGGTAGACCAGACTGCCCTCCCGTTGCTCCATTCATCTAATTACAATTACTGTTGTGTGGGCCAATCCATTGTATAGAATCAGTGGTTACAGTGCGACTTGGATAAAACTAAATATTACGCGACCCCTTTGTCCACGTTTTCATGGATTTGTTAAGGTTTGGCCAACTAACCTTTGGTAATCACAATATGATATCTAAAACCCCCTTCTTAACATTTTCCAATCTCTGAGGTTTTAAAAAGTGTAGTTTTTGGGCAATAAAAAAATTCTAAACGAACGTCACTCCTATCCTTTGTGGGCTCAACGAAGTTCAAAAGGATGAGGCTTGTGGCAAACTTGCACGGATATATGCGCGTATGGGATAATTTTCGCTGTCTTCTGTTTGGGTATTGCAAGGCGGCTTTGTAAATATACCATACGGAATAAACATGGTACCTTCCATGATCGTTGTACAGTTTGTATATTGGTCGGAATAAATCTGGATTTTTTTCGCAAGGAATACTCCAATGCCTTGAAAACCATCTTGTACGTTTTAATTTAGGGATATTTCATTATATATGTTCCGATAGAATTATACCAATAATAGCTTAAACATAATTTTATTACACAAAGAAAATCCATCCGTTCGAAAAAAATGAGGTTGAAAATTTCTAGAAATGTTCTTGGAACATTTTAATTGTAATTCCTGAAATTACACACAATCCCAATGTGTCCCGAAGATTTATTTTTAATTTAACATCGAATAACAAAAGATTGTTCATTCAAGTTCATTCAAGTTAATATCGTGGCCCGGGGCCAAATTGCACGAATTTCACAATTAACACCGCATGTCATGTTATTCAAACATTAAAAACTTGCACATAGCAGAACAAATGACGGTACTGTTTACGATATCTCGCGGACGACAAGGATCAAAAATACCCTTTTTAAATAAACAAAGTATTTTTCCCGTAAAATTCCGTAAAATTTCGAAATATAATAAAATGGAGGATACTATAACATTCGCCCCCTTAAAAGAAAATTTGAGGGGAGCTCCATTCACTAGTACTCTGCTCATTTTGCATTGGCTAACATGTATTTCACTTCATTTCTGATATGTTTTGCAGTTTGATTGGATTCCCCCTATAAGGAGTTGTTTGATCGGTTTCTAATTCGCCTACATCATTTGAATGGTTTATGACCTGTGTCTCTCTGGGTACTCAGGAAATATTTTTTCCACTCGTTATTAATTCTTTCAATTCACGATGTTGGCTTTCTGGGAGATGACTAGTTTTTCTTGTTAATTGGTAAGTATGTCAAAATTTTTCAAGTTGACGCAATAACCATTTTCTTTGTTTACAGTGCTGTCTTTATCAGCTGTTCCTTTGATGTCACCATTTGCACTCTTATCACTAACACAGGTGGGCAGTGTGTGTTAATAATGTGGTATAATACCACATTTGGAGGCGTTTTTGTTCATAACATCGAAAGGAGACATTCCCTGGGCCTAGAATTTTACTGGGGAAAAATATGATACAAAAATTTCAATTTTGATGGAGTAAAATGGGGGGGGGGGGGCGAGGTTGTCGATCGGGTCATCCGCATTTAAAGCAATAACAGCACATTTTTTGAAGAACGCCCTCAATTTTCCAAAAATGTTGAGGTTTTTACACGATAAAATTGGTAACTGGCTAGTAAACTATACCTGTGAATGGTTAAGCTCGAAAATGTCTATTATATATGTGTCGCAAACGAAGGAGTTTTGTATACTCGATTCATCTGATATGTGACCCCGTACCATTCTTGCGGAGTGAAAAATTCAATGAGGCGCAGGGACTTCTGTTAATCATGTTATTGTGAGGAATGTTAAGGCATGAAATACGCTATAGTGCGTTTCCATACATGAATGAAATTGTATTTAGTGGCAGGTGAGTGAGTTAAATGACCGGAGTGTCCTCCAAGATAATCCGGTGTGGCACGTGCATTACTTTCATTTTCCCTCTCCGACTTAATTGAATAGGTCCAAAACTCCAGGGGGACGAACGTATCAACGTGAATCGAGTATAGTTAGAATAATTAATATCGGAGATCTCCGATAATAATTCAACGGCTGCTGGAAACGGGCAAGGTTCCAATATGAAATAGCCGATAAATAGCGCCATGAAAGTGTCTACGCTCATCCATTAGTTGTTTTATTGGTTCAAGCAAGTTAGAGGTCATTTTCTTGAGGTGGCATTATTTCATCATGGACGGACGTAAACTTAACATTTCCAACTCTGCCGTCAAGTACAATCTGGGATCCCAATACTCATTACAAACTCGCTTATTTTATGCTAAATACGCATTTTTAGCATTCTCGTTCCCAAGTATAGTTTCCTAGACAATTACCAACATAACTGTGCAAAAATATCAAATTTTGAGAATTGGGGGCGCTCTTCAAAAAATGTGCTGTTATTGCTTTAAGCCCAACTGTACACTTTTGTTACTTATTACAAAATTACTAAGAAATTTTGTTAGGAGTTGAATGTTATGGTTATTCTAAAATAGTGTGTGTGTGTGTGTGTGTGTGTGTCTGTGTGTGTGTGCGTGTGTATGTGCGTGTGTGGTGTGTGTGTGTGTGTGTGTGTGGGTACCACCACAAATTGTAGCCACTGTAAGTCCTTGTGTTTGTGGGCGTGTGCGCGCGCGATTGTGTGATTGTGTAAAAATCATGATTTTAACGTAAAAAATTAACATTTGGTTTATTGAAAATTTCAGTAGCGTTTAATCAAGAAACAAATGATCCCTCTGAAATTCAAACATTCGCATATGTAAATTTCATTCACCGATATGGTGACATTGCTGCAAAATAATGTTGGTACTTACCACGAACATTGATTTCATTTATCATTTCAATATCGGGTAATGATGAAATGTCAACTTTGGCTGCATTGTGAATGACTGAAGACGCACCCTTAAAAACGGATTGCAGATCTTCGAGCTTGCGTAAGTCGCCTTGATGTTGCGTAATAGTGACGCCGGTGTCTTCTTTTACTGTTGAATAAGATAGCCAGTTAGCAGTTAAAGGGGCGTGTTTCGATCGTCTTTGGTACCCCCCTGAGTTACCCGGAAGTAGTATCGATTTTGATATCAGATAAAAGGCCGTATTTTTCTCATTGTCGTCCTGAAATTTGAGCCCTCGAATCCATTTCATTCCCAAGATATAAACAAAAAACCGCCGTTTTAGTGGTTAACCACTTTATTTAGCACAGTATTGAATAGGGCTTTGCAACATGCATTATTTCGTCTACCATCAAAACCGCAAGTTTGTTTCCCACGGTACTTGATGGGGTGTATGTGCAAGTACCAGGCTCTCATATCAAGTAGAGAACACAATACACATAAATCGGAACAACCACCTTTAATAGTATAATCTAAATCCCTTGGCACAGTTCAGTCGCTTTCATTCATCAATGTTTTAGAAATGCACCCCTAGTTTTTTGGGTATGATAGTATGATACCCAGATCACACAAAGGTCAGTTATGGTCAATGTATAAGTACAAACCCACTGAACTGTGTCATTGGGGAAGAGCAAATTCTAACTCATAGTGATTTCGTTTGTCTGCATCTTCGGGTTATTCCTCCATGTGTTATTGCACAGAACTATACACGGCCGTTTCTTGCTCGCGTGGTAGCCTATACGGCAGCTCCACCAAGTACCGCGGCATGCAGCTTAATTGCACAGTACACATAGTAGCTGCAAGGAGGGCCTGCAAACTACCCAGTTATTGGTATACAGTGATTGTCTACTCTACAGTACCTACCCCAATAGCTACCATGTAGTGGCCCACTAGGTGGAGAGAAGGTGAATATGGTTTAGACAGTAACGGAGTAGACACGTGCCTACCAAGTATAGCTGCCGTGCAGCAGTTACTACGGCGACATTTTGATAGTGGACGAAATGAGGGCGAAGACCTGATCTATGTTTAGCATTTTGTTTATCATAGACTACACCGCGACGATGCAGCCAGTCACTGCATGTGTGTACACTATCCGTATATGCGGCAAAAAACACGGAATCCTGGCTGGCGAGTACGTCTAGCAGTGGGTAGGTAATACGATCTACTCGGTGGTTAGTATGCGTGGTAAATTACACGTGAAGAAATGGCCATGCAGTAACAGACTAGACTCAAAGAGTGATTACCGGAGGGATTAAGAGCCTATAGTAATTCCTTAAAGAAGGACTTCACATAGACTAGGCCTGCATATTACACGGATGAATGACCATTTTTCTTTAATGACTACTTTACCCAGACACAAACACAGCCAATTCTCATGGTAGACACGCAGCGATCACAAAGCTAAATTACTGATTAAGCCTACCTAGCCACTAGACGTACTCGCCGGAAGACTCCGGTTTTTGCCGGGTTTTTTGCCGCATGACGATAATGTACCACAGCGCGTCTGCCACGTCGGATTACTGAGCTACGTGTTACCGGTGTGTCTACTCCGGTACTCTCTACAACAATATCACCTTCTACCACCTAGTGGGCAACTTCAGGGTAGCCATTGGGTAGGTATTGTAGAGTAGACATATCACTGCATTATACATAATAACTATGTATAGTAGAGGCGCTAGTAAATATGTATGCACTCTTCATTTATGAGAGGATAGCTCAACTGTTTTAGATAATATGAAAACAAGGAACAACTTGTGATATGTGCCAAAAATATCCTGGTTCGAAAGGCCTGATTTGCGCCAAATTCAAAATGGCCGCCAACAATCAATTAAACAGCCTATTAGGATTTTAAGGCGTTAGAACAAACAAAATAAACGCGTTTTGGATAATACAGGCGTTAAGATAAAAGCAAAACACAGATCATTAAAATGGTATTTTATATTGTTAACATGTTTCAAATCCAAGGATGGCGGCCAAAATGGCCGCCAAAACATTTCAAAGCTACAAAATGGCCATATATTGACTCTTATTTGCCAAAAATCAATTCAGCATGGTCCCGTGTTATAATCACTTAATTAATCATATCTCAAGACCACCACTCCATAAATTAGATCTTGACATTAATATTTGCTAATAATGCTTGAAATTCAAAATGGCGATCGATTAAGGGCTACGGAAAGGTGAAAACACCATAGGAAATTTGCCCATTATATAGTACCGTGCTTATCTAGAAATTGCCGTACCACTAACTAAATAATGCCATTATATCATTCATAATAGTCGGTAGTACCTCTATCATTAGAAATTCATAAACTAAATAATAATGCAATATATCATTAATAAAAGTTGGTGTATCCTCGTCTTACCACGCTTTTTTGTAACACGGGTTTAAAAAGGGGGGGGGCTTAGTTACCACCCCCCCCATCGAGAATTTGTATAAAGCACCCAATGCTTTATGATTTTGATACCAATGGATAGGTATGTTCCCCCTCTTTCCATTGAAATAAGTACCAACATACCTAGTATGGTTCCAATGACGTCATCAAGTCGCGAGTCGGGCCAAAAATGGCATTTTCCACAGAAAATAGGTAAAAATTCAATTTGTCTAAAAAAACGTAGAAGTATTGATTTCATGCGTTTTTCCAGTTCTAAATGATGGCAATTGGCTAGTTTTAATAAAAAATAGAGTTTTAGAGCATTCAATGTTGCATATATTTCAAAATGCCACCATAAAAATATCCTTGGGTGTCAACTCCCGCCCCTTATCCTTCGAGTTGACGGCATACCCTAACCCACGGGGAGGGTGATGCCTTCACATATTTCGCTAAAAATGAACGAAAAGGATGAGAGGAAACGATTACCTGGAAGATTTGTACGAAAGTTTTTTGCATTTAGCGCACCGGAAGCGAGTTCACTAGGGAAACCACACCCCCTTTTGGTAAGACGAGGGTTATCCTCTTATTTGCGTACACTACGTGTCTTTGCCAGGCCCATCTTCTAATTAATATTATATCTCTTTTCTAGGAATATATGAATCCAAGGAACACTAGAAATGTGTACCACAAATTTCCTCACGGGCAAAAAGCTGATTGTTTTGCCAATTCAGTGTTCACTGTGAGTTCATATAACTTAACTTAGGGTGTATCAGACCTTGTCCATTTATATAGCCGATGTAGGTATATCAGGCTTGCTCATAATCTAACCGAGTCCAGGTATATCAGGGCAGTCTTCTTCAGATAATAGGGGTTTTTTACAAAACACATCACCCTGTCTTACATTGTAGTACTTATCACGCCTTGATCATAGCCATCCTGCATTAAGGACACACATTCTTGCAAGAGTATTTGCCACGTGTGTCCGGGATCTTGCAGGCCTTCGGGGTTTGAGTCACATCTCACAGGGACTAGAAAATTGCCCCTGCTTTCATACCACAAGACTAGGAATTACTATTATGGATGCGTTTCTTAATTGGTCTTGGAACCACATTTGCTGTTGGTATTAATGTTTTCTTATATTGTTTGAGATTCATCTGTTCTCTCAACAATGTTCACCTTGCAGGTCATTCCTATACAAATGCAGCAAAACTCAGGTCATCAAACGTCTTCTCAGGTCTGTTGATAGGTTTGGGGCACGTTGACCACGGAATGTTTCCTTCGCCATCGTAGTGTACTTCTGTTTACCCTGGAACACCGTGTCCAAAATTTGATCAGAGAGAATTTCTTGTTTGCAGATAGCGTTTAGGGCTCTGCAAGTTTGTAGTCGATATCTTGCTGGTTTAGTTCCTCCGGGCTTGTCGCACTCCACCCAGTGCTGGAAGTGTGGAGATACGTTTTTATAACAAGCTTGTCTCCCCCCCCCCCATTGTCTCCCTCCCCGCGCCATGCAGATCTGGTAGAGGGTCATCCGATCTTTCATACCGATCTAACAAGCCAGAGCTCTTTGAGGCCAATATTTTTCAAACTAACTGTTGTTCTGGTATAAGAGACACACAAAGACTCCGTGTCACCTGTGAATAGCATTATGGATGTAGGGTCTTGAAAGTGACCTAAAATGTCCTGTCACATGGGAACGTCCATCATTTTCCCATTTTTCGGCTCCTCCTCGCTCGTTCAAGCAGAAAAGGCCGAGTGGAAAGCAACACCCAACTGACACAATCCATACCTGTGGTTATATACCAAGGTATAGAGGTTTTTTTGCTTCGGTGTATTGGTTTTGAGCTACTCAACATAGAATTCGTAGCAGTTTTGCTGATGAATGATACAAAGTTCTCTATTGCACTGGACATTTTTTTTGGTGATATCACATCAAGAAAAAACATTTTTGTTTTGGTTGTTTTCTTGTCTTCCTCTTTCTTCATTCTTGATGCTATCCGCTCTGTAGTACAAAAACAACAGGATCTCACCGTGACAACAGTTGTGCTCAGCTTTGTTGACCATAGATATCAAGAAAATGTCATGAATGTCTTTTTGTTTTTTGTGGAGGATTCTTCTGGTCAGCATTTATCAATTAGTGGGTACCAAGCTCAAGTAACCATCATCGTTAACGAAGAGCATCAGAATTGTGATCTTGTGCTGGAGTAGCTCCTCAACAGTTTTTCCATTGGTGCATCTATACTCAATAATCATGAGAGCTTTGATTAGCGCTCACTATCAATTACCGAGGCAGAAAAATTCCATACCTTGGAATATACAACAGGCACAGGTGTACTTTTCCTTCGACTTCGCTAACTGCATGGTGGAGAAACTGATGACGGATGATAATTATTTCCCATATGCAAGACTTTTAAGTCAAAGTTCATAACGCTATACGTCAGGCAACGCTTAATAAAATGGCATGTTAAGATAAAAGCAACACCAATCATTAAAATGGTATTTTATATTGTTAACATGTCTTTTTGTGTTGTTTGTTATAGTAAGTACTAACTGGAGAGATCTTGGCCTCAAAAGCCTGTTTTTTTTTGCAGGACTCAGGAGTGCAAAGATAATATTATCACTACAGGTATCTGCATGGCAATGGGAGACGAGCTTACAAAGTGTCTTCCCGCACGTCCATGTGCTGCGTGGGTGTGACACAACTTACATGCTAGTCACTAACTTGCAGCCTTGACCGCTGTCCGCAAACTAACTAAAACTTCTCCTGACAAGAATGTTGAACATTCCACAGGCACACTAGCACTGTAGACAGATGGCGGATACACTCTTGGTCAAGGTGCTTCAATTCAAACATCCACAGACCTTCAGACATCTGTGGATCTGCGTTTAGCTGCATTTATAACACTGACCTCAGGTGAACTTAGAGATAAAAAAGAACAGTCTTGTACCTCTATAAATGGTTAGGAAACTATATCCTGCGCGTCTAACAAACCAACATAACAACTGAGTCGAGGCCCCATTTAGAGACGCATCCGTAATTATGTAATTCCCTAATTCGTATATATATGGTTTGAAAGAAGTGCAATTCCATGACTATTCCTTGACTCAAAAAGCACAAAGGCCTCTCAGAATCCCTACACATGTATCAATGTGCTCGCACGAGTGTGTCCTTGCGGATGCTATATGATCAAAAGTGTTGCAAGTACTGCAATGAAAAAGCAGGCCCCCCCCCCCCCCCCCCCCCAATTGTTGTAAAAACCCGCAATTATCCCTACCATGATATACCTGGACTCAGTAACGTTACGAACACTGCCTAGGATCTGGACTCGGGTATAAATAACACGCCTGATCAACCTGGACTCAGTTATGTCAGGAACACTGAATTTGACAAAACGGGCTCATAACCCCTTGATAGAACTTTGGTGGCAGCACTTTTTTTGTTCCTGGAATTAAGTATGTACCTACCCCGGAACAATTGAAATATTATTGTTGAGGCTTTATGTTCATTCGAATGGGACGTGGCTAAGTCCTAATGTATGGCACATGACAGCAACGTTATAAACTATATATTTACGGTAATTAGATGATAGCGAGTGTAATGCCAATGTTCGATCGATGTTTTTTCACCTTTCAGTATCCATATTGGATGGCCTCCATTTTGAATTTGAACATTATTATAACTATTATAAATGTCTGATATAGTTTATGGGGTGCTTGAGCATTTCTAGTTGTTTTACACGAGGATATTTATATATGGTGAATACAACCCCCTAATTGCCAATATTTTGTAGATTTTCAATCGTTTTGGGCACCATTTTGGCCATCCAATCTTGGATTTGAAAAATGTTACCATATTGAACTACCATTTTTAAACGAGCTGTGTGTTGCTTTTAACTGAACTTCATTTATTTAAATAAATACCATTGTTTTTAATTCATGGGACTTAAGAATGTTTAATAGGCTGTTTGAATTGATTTTTGGCCGGCACATTTTTTATTTGGCAAAAATCAGGATTTCTTCCCGGATATCAATTTCGCACATTCCAAATTGTTCCATTGGTGGATAACCCCAACTTTTAATTGATATATACATTATGTAGTTAGTTTGTAAGTAATTTTCTAGATGCATAAGTGGTGTAGGCAAATTTCTATCGTGTTTTTTACGTTACGTTTCAGCCAGCCTTAATCAAGCACCATTTTGAATTTGAGCATTTACATAATATTAAATGTCCGAATAACTTTATGTGTCTTGAGAGGTTTAATTAATTAATTGACACACAGGACATGCTGGATTTGATTTATCTCGCGAATACGAGTCACATAATTTTGCCATTTTTGAAGATTTTCACATTTTGGGCATCCATATTGGCCGCCATCTTGGATTTGAAACATTTAACAAACATATTAAAATACCTTTTTTCAATGATCTATGTGTTTCTTTGTCTTAACATAAACCATTTTGGGTTAACCCAAACACATTTATTTGGTTTGTTTATCACCCTTAAGAATCCTAGTAGCTATTTAATTGATTTTGGTTGGGCGGCCTTTGAATTTTGCGAAAATCAGGCCTTTCGATCAGGATATCAATTTTGGCACACATCCCAAGTTGTTCCGAGGGTTCATATTAGTCCTAAAAACAGTTGAGGGTTATCCTCTCCTAATTAAGTGCATACATATCTTACCACTCCTATAACTATACGGTTTGGAAGCCCTATCTTGCCACTACTGCATCGCAACTACCCCAGTGTGTCCTGTACAGTAGCTGCGCGACTCCCTCATAGCTTGCCAATCAAAATTTCGTTCATGAATTTTTTTTGCTTCATCTTCGTCTTCCCTTTTGAATAAAAGATGAAATAGTGATAAAAGTTTATAAACTACTCCCAGCAGAATTTGATTTTATTTTCTTTGTGAATGAGCTGGTAGCTCCATTAAAATCGGGGTGTTGAAACCATTCAAAGCTTTTAACAACGTCATGTACTTTGGCGTCCCAGAATCTGAAGTCGGTTGTCCTAATTCATCTATTCATAACGAGCGGATTACTTATCAAGAGCACCATTATTTGCCGGAGTCAATGGAACGTGGTGTACACAAAGAGGTTTCCTAGTATAGATAGAGAGGCACAACGTTACGTAATCTTTAGAAAATCATCGTCTCGCATGTTTTGCCGACCACAAGAAACCATAGAGTACCAACAATAGAAGCAATGGCTGCCTCCGCTTGTTCCACATACTGTGGGTGCAGCTTTGCATATACAACTAATCGGTAAGTGATACCAATTAGGTATGTGTTAGAGGTGGCCAGGTATAATAATAGTTTACTGGTCATTGTGCTCAGATACTCTTTTTTCTCATAATGTGCAATGCGCGCTATTTAGGTGAAAAGATGTATCATTGAGGAGGGTTATTTAAATCAAGAAGACGACTGATGAGTCATTTCATTCGTTGTGTGGTCCTACTAGCCACCCAATAGCACCCAACATCCAACAACTGAATTTTGGCGATTGTTTGTATCGAATTGACATTATGTGTGGTAACAAGCACCCAAACTAATAATTATTCCGTGCAATATTCAAAATGGTTCAGCGCCCACACGGACGACCTGGTTTTGAATGGTTTTTCACCCCCTTGGGGTACATCTCTGGTCACTGACATTCAGGGAAAAAAGGAAATGACATTTTATTCATTTTTTCAAGAAAATGTGCACATCCTAGAAGTGAGACCCACGCGTAGAAACTTGAATTTTGATAATTTTAGACAATTTATTTTTAGCAAATTATGTACTTGTTAGGTGAGTCACCTTGTAACTCTATGAGATCTTGCCCGCTAGCCGAAACGACTTAACGGAAGGAAGGGCGGCTCTTATACGTATATACTGGTCACGAATATTTAAATCTAAATTAACCGTTATTTGAAATCACACTATTTTGGAATGGGGTTAATCCACTACCCCGACGGATTTGAAGTCAATAATCTTTTTCCAAAATTATCATTATATATTAATATTTATTAAACGATGGTTCAAGAGTTGATTTTGTATGTCACTGGGACCGAGGCTTCCGTACAATTCACGTAGAACTTTTCCATAAATGAACATTTGGAAATCCCATGCCCAAATCGATCAGGTCGTCCCCCACCCCCAGCGAGCCAACACGGGTACTTCTCGACGAACTAATGTAACTTTAAAGACACTATCAGTGATTTGCTGAATCGAAAAAATCATCAAAAATCAGATTGTTGCATTTTTGTAACAAGTACAGCTATCCTAACATACCCTGCAAGTGAAAGACAAAAAGCAAACTAATAAAGACAAAATATGATATTTTAGTCAGTACTGTCCGTACGGACACTTACTACAACACGTAGGCCTAATTGAATGGGTATTCATATCTTTGAACACTGCTGTTTTCTTCCTTTTTGTCAATTTTTCAGTAGGGAAATATACCTTATGACATGAGAGTCCTACAGCCTTATCCTTCACTTTGAAAGTAGTCTTGCAAATTTCAAATATTTTCACTCTTTCGGGTCACTGATGTACTCATTCTGTTCCCTTGAAGTAAATTTTAAAAATAAGTAATTAAAAGCCAAACAGAACTTCTCAACGTTCATCGCTGTTCCATTAATATTTTCAAAAGATCAAGATAGGAACAGTAGAATAAAACGTACCTTCCATCCCTACATGCCATTTTAGTGGTTGGACATCAAAAACTCGAACTTCACGGATTGGGAATTCCTTCTGCTCCATTAAATGCTTCACTATATGCTGACCCACGAATCCAGCACCACCGGTCACTACAACGATTTCTTCGGGGTTCTGTGATGACTGAGATGCCATGCTGATACTGAAATTTGCGTGTAATGCAAATAACGAAGTATTCAACAAATGTCTTGAATTCAAGGCATTCCTCCTTATAAACATACATTATGAATTCACGATGGTGCCATATGGTTATAGGGATTAATGTTGTTAAAATAATGAAAACAACTTTAGGCATGGTGCATGGTTTAGTATGCGGGTAGAAGGTGGATATGATTACGTAACAATGTGTACTGTGTGGTTAACAGTCTTGCCCGCAGTCTTGTCGGTATATGCGAATCTACCGTATGGCACAGAAAGGTCACGACTCCATGTTCATTTTTATTGAACGGGAAACACTAGAGGGTGTTTTGAATCAATCCCATGATGCATAGCAATGTGCCTATACTGTACTAAACACATGCCAGTACTTATAAAAAGTGTCCCAAAAGTTTAAGAACTACAAGGTATTTCATAATCATGCTAAAAATTCCCTAAGTACTAACGCTTTGTGGGCTAAAATGAGCATGAAAGTCAGGGTTTTTATGTGTTAAGAATAGGATTTTTATGGGATCACATGACCCTATTGAGGTGAAATTTCCCAAAACTGGTGCATTGTGGGATTGACTCAAAACACCCTCTGGGGAAACACCAACCATTACTAATATCCTTTTGTTTAATACAAGTAGAAAATGAGCCGTAGGAAAATCTTAATTTTAGAAAAAAAAAACTTGTCATTCAAGAAAACTAAAAGATGGAGTTAGGTTTTTTCTCTTTTTACTACGATAAGTAAAACAAGTACAGAAAATAAAGATCTTAAATACTAGTAGTGCATTTTAAGCATTTGTTTTTCGTACTTCACTTCTACAAGAAAACCGAACTACAGGGTGAGCAAAAAAAAAACTTGACCCTCCGCCATTTTGAATTTTCAAGTAACATATATCTAGTATAATGTGATATCATCTGAAAGCTTAGTTAATTATCTTTAATTTGCTGCAAAGATCATTCACATCGGTTAGGTATAGACCGAGCTACAGTGGTTTGAATCAAGTAGTCGGTTTTCTGCACTGTCCACGGAATCACATTCGCTTGGTCGGGCGCCGTGCTTTCAAATGGGAATCCGTGGATAGGGTGAAAACCGGACTACTTGATTCAAAAGACTGTAGCTCGGCCTACACTTAACCGATTGGAATTATCTTTGCAGCAAATTAAAGATAATGAAATAGGTTTTCCGATGATATCACATACGTTATATATATATTGTTTAAAAATCAAAATGGCGGACACATTCCGGGTCAAGTTTTTTGACTCACCCTGTATGTTCTTTATCATGTTATCTAAACACGCAGAGAAATGCACGTAGAATGGAATTTAATAACTTCAAACCATTTTTTCTTACTCCATTTTAAACCTAAAAAACTAAACCATCTTAAAGGTGCGTGTTCCGATCGTCTTTGGGACTCCCTGATTTACCCGGAAGTAGTATCGATTTTGATAAAAGATGAAAGGCCGTATTTTTCTCATTATAGACTGAAATTTGAGCCCTCTATATCCATTTCATTCCCAAGATATAAACAAACAAGACGAAGCCCTTAAAATGACAATCTTCTGCATTAAAAGTGTGCCACAATTTGTTAAATGAAACAATAAATTGAGTTTAGTAACACAATTTAAGTTTTAACTGTTGTCACACTTTCACGAGCCACAGCTTTAATTCTAACTTAATTTTATGTCAAAATATGCTGGAATTATTATTGTAATGATATAATGCGGCAACTCATTATACCCACACACGGTTACTTTTTAATATTAATATAAGAATCACTTTTTTTATTCACGTATGACATTCCTTGAATTTCATGCTATTTAAAAAAATGTTTTTAACAACGATCCAAACTGAGTATAGTTTAAGTTACTGCGACTTTGTATTGGGCCGATTGGCTGGGTGGGTCGAATGGGTGTATTGCCGAATGGGAGGCGCCTGTGGGGCGAATTGGCGTGGGCCAGTCCCGATACAATGACGTAAATAAAACCCACCTACCCACACTTTTTAAAGAATCACTTTAACACTTAACTTCGTAGGGGGGGGGAGTGTTCCTATGGACCCATTTTTTGTTTTTTCAGACGGCAATTTTCAACGCTGCAATATATTTGTTTTATATTTTTGTATTCGTCAACTTTAGTTGCGCTTGCATTGTTTCAAAAAATTCAAATCCATCACGTCGTTTGCGTTAATTACACGGGTCCCTAGAGCCCCCCCCCCCCCCCCCCCCCTTAGCCACCTAACGGAATTGCCCATGGCAAACACATGAAAACAATCTTTCGAGTTACTGGGATCTGATTTTTCATAATGCATACACCCCTTGTGACATAAACAAAGTAAATATTATTTAAAAAATCTTGCAAAGTATAGGTGGGCCATTGGAGCCATAATATTTTATATACATCATTAGCGTTTAACTGTAAGAGTCCTTGTAAATTATACAAGTAACCTAAAAATATAAATGACAGGAGACTTTATGTCCTGTGCTTAACTATGGTAAAGTCACCAATTAAAGCATCAGCACAAGTCTAGGTGTCCTTTTCGCACATTTTGACGCAAAATTAAAATCATGTTTTGCCCATAATTTTCTAATTTCTTACTGAACAACTTTCTTCATTTCTATTCTTTATTGTTGATGGTCTTTGCGGAAGCCTTCTAATATGTGGTGATTTCATCTAAAATCATTTAGGAAAGTGGTTATAATTGGTCCCTAGGAACACCCCCCCCCACCCTTGCCCCCCTTCCCCCCAATTTCCCCCCCCCCCGTTATGGCTCACTAACGGAAGGGCAAACCCCTTAGGCAGTTAAGTGTTACATTAAATCTATTTTCAAATTAGATACGCAGTGTTTTTGAAAACTCTGTTTTCCTTGATTAGTTTAGTTTTTCTAGATAAAATAATTTATCAAGATAGAAAACTCTTCTATCTATAAAACATAATTTTTCAAGAGAAAAATTCTTTTATTAGAAAAACATAAGATAGAATCAAGATAGAAAAAATCAAGATAGAGAAAAAAAATCTTTATCAAAAACTTATTTTAATCAAGAGAAAAACTGTGTTTATCCAGAAGAACTTGATAAACTTATGTAATCCTAGATAAACATAGTTTTTCTAGATAAACTTGTTTTTTCTATAGAAAAAATAAAATTATAGTGTTTTCTCTTGATAAGAATAGACCATGTCTATCTACATAAACTATGTTTTTCTCTTGATGTCCCTGAAAAGAAGATCTTTTCTTGATAAGTTAAGTTTATCAAATTAAAAAACTATGTTTTTCAAGAGAAAACTGTTTTTCAAGATAAAATTATGTTTTTAAAAGTAGAAAACATGTTTCTTCAAGAGAAAAAATATGTTTTTCACGAGAAAACCTATGTTTATTATCAAGATAACGACTAATGTTTATTAAGAGAAAACTATGTTTAAATCCAGATAAAAGATATTTAAAAGGGATGTGTTCAATAAGCAAGCTTGCCAGCTTGATCATTTTTACAAAGCTAAATAGCTTTTATAAACACAACATCAAAAGTAAGTTCCCCCAAAAAGACCCTACTATAATTTCCAGGATATCCGTTTTTTAAAGATGAAACCTAATAAAAATGTTATTAGGATAGCGGTGTTGTGAAATAGAGTTCACAAGCTGTTTACTTCAGGCTGATAAGCACAACACAAAAATTGAAGAAAAAAGAGGCATTTTTAAAAATAGCAAAAACGTCGATCATGATGACAGGCGTGCCAGCTTCCAACAAGGGAATTGCAATTGCCCTATACTGGACAGATAACTTGGGCATGATTAATTATTGCAATCCCCGCGTTTGACTTAAATTTAAATTTTATTATTTTATCAACTTTATTGAAATACTAGTGTTGTTTATGATAAAAATCATTTGAGAATTTGACCATTGTATAGGGCCTACATTTTTGATACCAGGTCCTTTTGTATTGACATGTGTTTCACCATTCATATCGTATGAATGCTCCCAGTATCCCATGAATGGATGCATTCATCATTTTATGCCTGACCAGGTGATCGAGTATGATTTCAAAAGAAAAGTGACATGCATATGGTGCAACCATGGCGAGGATTTTTATTCGCATTCCATGAATGTAACACAGTGAAATATGGACATGAAACCACTCTTTGCAATTTTTTAAAAGGCCTCATTTTGTGTTTAATAATTTGTGACTCAGTCTCGCCGTGAAGTAAGTGATTCCTCTCATTTTCACAACACTGCTTCCTAACAACCAACTATAACCGTTTACTAGGTTTCCTCGTGAAAAAACGATATCCTGGAAATTATAGTGGGTTCTTTTTGGGAACTTCACCTTTTGATGTTGTGTTATTTTGGAAAAAATAAGGTTCCCATTTGAGGGTTTTAAAAGTGAACATTTGTGACAGACCACATTCGGAAAATTTGCATCCCGGAGTGTTATGCTGCAGAACTTTGTGACATCGAGGAATCTACGGAACCTTGTCGTCTTGAGCTGATCTTGAGCTCCCGTATAACATTATCTTGAGGATTACAACGGACTTGTTGTCGTGAAGCTTAGCTTTAGGGGTACGAACTGCCATTTTGAACGTGATGCAGCAACAATATTAAAGCAATAGCAGCACATTTTTTGAAGAGTGCCCCAATTTTAAAATTGATATTTTGCACAGATTTCTCTGGTAAGTGTCCTATGAACTACACCTGCAATAGCGAACGAGAATGCTAAAAAATGCGTGGTTATCATAAATAAACGATTTTGTAATTCGAATTGGGATCCCAGATTGGTATCCCAGATTGTAGGCTACTTAGCGGCAGCATGTTGGAAATGCTAATTATGGTCCTTCCCTGATTACAGTAGTGCCACCTCAACCTCAGAAAATTACCTCTAACACGAAAACAACTGTGGTTTTTCCAAAAGAAAACTGTTTATCAAGAGAAAAACTATGTTTATCAAGAGAAAAACTATGTTTATCAAGAGAAAAACTATGTTATCAAGAGAAAAAAAACTATGTTTATCAAGAGAAAAACTATGTTTATCAAGAGAAAAACTATGTTTATCAAGAGAAAAACTATGTTTATCAAGAGAAAAACTATGTTTATCAAGAGAAAAATTATGTTTTTTATTTCCAGATAAACCACTAGAGTTACAGGGTTGTGGTTCAATCAGCTTGCCAGCTTGTCATCTTTGAAGCATAAGAGCTTTATATTTTGGAAATAAATAAGGTTTTAAAAATGGACATTTGTGACAGACTTCGTGGAATAATTTGCATCCCGGAGTGTTATGCTGCAGAACTTTGTGACATCGAGGAATCTACGGAACCTTGTCGTCTTGAGCTCCCGTATACCTTATCTTGAGGATTACAACGGACTTGTTGTCGTGAAGCTTAGCTTTAGGGGTACGAACTGCCATTTTGAACTACTAGTACGTATCGAGTTTTGAAGACGTATCATCGTTGAACTGCAACGCTTTGAATTCTAAACACCCCAGCAGTGATGATATTTATAGATTAAGTGAGATCTGTGCATTTTAAGGACATTCCCGGGCATTGTAATTGCTTTGGACATTCAAGATTCTTGAACCAATCAATTTGATCACAAATAAAATAAATTATGCTGTCATAAGAAATTCAATTCAGCTGTGCATTATTCTCACTTGTTTGTGTTTAAAGATATTCTCACCTTCGTATCTACGAGATACAGCAACACTATTAATACACTAAGAAAAACCAGCCAAAAATACAAACGGTTAAAGAAAAATAACTATATTACGATAATGGTCAACTGGTTAATTATTGATGAGCGTGTTATACCAAAATACCACATTTATTATTGTTCTCCATGCACGCTCGCGGTTTAGTGTGCCTCCTTTAAACTACGCGCACATTTTGTGGCGCAAAAATTACAAGGCAATCAAAAGAGTACTCGTTACTGGTAAAATGTATGTACAGCAAACGGTTTTCGCACAGTTATAACAGAAAAATGACCGTATGACACAAAACACCATAGAATATATAATATGCGCTATTATTTTATCTACTCGTACATCGTAATTGGTGCATTGTGGGATTGGAATTTCGGTAAAATGATTTCCGGTAGGAAACCCACGATCCACGTATTGGCACTTAATTAATTGGCATGTAATGGACGTTGTGTGTCGTTATTAAACTGTAAAGGTGAAATACCTTTGAATTTCGGACAGAATGTCAAATCAATCACAATAAAATCACTAACTGTAGAAGTCATTGATTATTAAATAAACTTAAAATATAGGAAGCAGACATACAACCATCCATATACCGTAATATAAGGAAGGAAGCCCTCTAGTCACCCCGCCATCTTTTCTTACCTATTTCGTTCACCTTGTGTGTGAACGCACTGTTAACTACGCTCTTTCAAGATTATCCTGTCTGTAATGCGTTGAAATACGGCGGCCCGGAAAGTATTTTCCCACGGTGTAGTCTGTGTCACAGAGAGCGAAAGATATTATCTAAATTGGTACTGAGCGAGAGATTAACGTTATCAGTCCCTCATAGAGAATGTGTGAAAATGAAACTAGATCTCAAATATCTCCGGAAAACAAAGGGGTTCTATGGATGTTTTTGCACCGCACCAGAGGGTCCGTTACTTTGTTTGTTTTGAATATGTATCGTAATTGGGTAGAACCTATAGAACCTAGCGAGAAAATTGAGCATTTTTATCGGGTACTTCGGTGCTCGCAAACACGGAAAAGTGAACACGAAATCGCTACGGGCCGCATCCATTTTTCCCACAATGCCTTTCGATATTTTTCCAGTCTTGAGTATTTTCAAACACTGGTTTCAATTTACACCAACTTTTTTCAATTTTAAAATCAGGGTTACGCCGTAGCGTTGAAAGCACAAGAAGTTCGATTTCAGTTGATTTTTTTCGTGTTATATGTTTGTCTATTTAGTCTGATAATGGCCTTGAGGATAACTACTTTTCCTTCAACTATATCAGATGGTATTAAACGTTTAGGTCAAGGGCTTTGCATCTCGTGGCTCTGCGTCCCAACCTGTTTCAAGGTCGGATACAGGACAAGGGGAAGGAAGGGCTAACGCCCAGGGGCACTCAACTTTTTTCAGGTAGGGATGTGCGGCTCCGATTTCCGAACTTGGGGCTTGTGAACTGATTTTGTCTTCGAAAGTATAGGGGCTTGGGAACTGAAATTTTGATTTTGCAGGCTTGGCTAAAATTCAGCTTCTGAGGCAAAACTTCTGAAAGGGGACCTTAAGAACTGAATTATGCTTCAACTGGTTGGGGGGGGGGTCTTGGGAACTACTTGAGAGACGCGAAATGGGGGTCTTAAGGGCCGCACATACCCGTACCTCTTTCCAATGTCAGTGCCCCCCCCCCTCCCGGGCTAAAGTGGACCCGGCTCGGTTCGCTCATTGGTAGGATTCTTTTTATCTACATTATTATTATAGGGACGCTAATTTGAATCTCAAAGCAGAGTGGGCGGTTCCTTCGCCCCTTAATTCACCCCTGCTGTTTCGTGAAGGATATCTTGTATTATTTTTGCATTTATGTGACATATTTGTTGCATGGTGTATGGATAAATAAAATTATATTGATTAAAATAATAAAATTATATTGATTAAATAAATGTTTATTGATTTATATCCAAGGAAAGGTTATGTAGGGAAAACATAATAACACAAATAATATAGCTTAACCCCACAAAAATGGCAAGAAAATAAATTTCTTCAGAATTGTACTTGTAGAAAACATTTAAAACAACATAGCAAAAGTTAACTAAAGCAAAATATTAGTGGGGCCAACAGGTCTATGGCATGTCACGAGAGACAACTCTGAAACCGGGGGCCACTTGTATTCAAAAGTGGATATGATGCGTGAACAATGTTCAATGAACACGGACTTACAAAATGCACCCTAAACAAGTATTTCCATCGACTAAACAAGTATTTTTATCTGTTTTTGCTACCCTAAAACAAGTAAGCAATGTTTTGTGTCATATTACATACCATAAACATGTATCACAATTTCAGAAAAAACAGACACCTTTTTCCATATTTTGATGTTTTTGATACTCAAATCAATGTACGCGCGTACAAATTCTGTTGGAAAAAAGGGACCCGTTTTATGCGTTTTCTTGTTTACGCATCATGGCCCCCGGGCTCTGAAATTATCATGTCAAACTTAGAATCTATATTCTTATTTAGTATGACCTAATGAACAATATTTTTTTGTAAAAAAATCGGGCCATTCTGTAATGTTTATCCCAAGTTAACCTCGAACTGTTATAAGTTTAGGCTTATTTTTATAGATTGGGTAAAACTAAGTTTTTTTCAATCTTAGAAGTGGCCGAATAAATCGGTGCATCTTTTAAAGGTGCATTTCGTGATTGTAGCCCATCTGTTTTATTTATGCTTCAATAAGTATTCTTTTGAAGAGATTATTCCCAAAATTTCAGTTGATTCCGATCTTGCAGTTAGGTGTTAGGCCACAGTGTGCTGTAATTTCTCTCTGTTGGGCAGAAAATACAAAATTGAGAATTTCTTACAGATACGATCGAATATGCAAGTAAGATGTATTGTTGTCAAGGTTCAGATGATATAAAAATCAATACTTTTAGGTAAGTCGGGGGGAAGAGGTTGTGGACTTTTCTGGGGTTATGAGAAAGGATTCGAGCTTATTTCTGATGAGGTGAGGTGAGAACCAGGCATTTAATTGATACGTATTTGCTGAAAAGCGTATTCCGAATAACGGTCCAAATCTATTACAATGGAAATTCAAAGAAGACCAAAAAACAAATGTCACTACTTATTAGTAGCAAGGCAAATCATTGCATTATCTCGTTGTGCAAGATAAGTTTGACTAAAAAGCATTCGAAGTACATACACTGGCCATAAGTATTGCAACATACACAAAACCAAACCTGCTCGATTTGGGCATTGGGGATTTCCATGCCTAAGAAAAAATGATGCTCTGTGGACATCTGTTTTGCTGACTTATTGTTCAGTGGACCATATCTTGATAAACACTCAACCAAAAGGAACATTTTTTTCAGGCAAGATGCTCCAATTATTACCCATTTCTTTATGTTAAAATAAAATCCACAGATATCAAACTAAAAAAAAAAGTGGAAAAACAATCACTTTCTTTTGGGTAAGTTTTTTATTGGTCATCCGTGTGTCGAAAAGTTGTCAGATGATGCAGGTTACGGAAACTCCCCTTTGAAATCATGTGATATCATACAGTTTTTGAAAGTCCCCTTCTACATGTTATAAGTGGGATATAAATAATAACCATTTTGAACAATCTGTGTCAAGAGATTACTCTTAAAGTCTTTTCCCTAAAATTACCCTTCTTCCTTGATTCTTTCTGGTAATTATTCTTCTTTCAACAGATTGTCTTTACAATTGAGCCTATTATCATGTAATTTAGATCTCCGATAAGCAAATTCCAGACACTTGAAGCATAAAGTGGTTTTTAAGTCCACTAGGATTTAGAAATCCTATTTAAGAGCCTTCCGTTGAACTTGACTGAAAACGTCATAAAAAGGCATAATAGTATTATTACAGAAGTTCCTACCTAATTATTACCCAAATCATCGTAGCCGTTCAAGCATGGTACAATTTTTAACATACTACAGTAGAGAATATATTTAAAGAGACAGTGGCCGCAGTGCCATTTCTACATGTAAGTGGGCGGTAAGATGATCGCATCTTTTCTTTAAATTTAGAAGAAAAAAATTCCGAGTAATTTTAGGGGATCCAAGCAAATGATGCAATGTTGTATAAATAGCAGAACAGAACTTACTGTCAAACACACCACAGTCATTGTTTGTTGGCCTTACCATATCGGTTATGAGAAGAATGGACCTTGGGCCATTCTCTTCTCCGATAAGTTGTTTCAGTTTGGTCTCCAAAATGAACACATATCAACATTAAGAATTCCCTGAAATCATTGAAAATTGCAAACTTTAATATTCTAAAACCGAACAAGCATGGTTGATCTTATATCCGATTTGTTTAACTATTAGTCCAGGACTAATTCCTACTATTTAGGACCTCTAATTGGTGTTTCCTTCCTGTATTCATTTTTACTTTAACTGTCTGAAAATTTTCAAAGAAGTACAGGAAGACACTTAAAACTGAAAATTTTCCTCTTTATTAAAGTTGTTTCCTTCTTTCATATTCTTTTCTTTAAATAAAAATAAAATGTCCTTCCAGTTGGACTTTAGTCCTGGAACTAAAAGTTAAGCCAGGACTAATTCTTTGTGAATACCGGCCACTATCAGTCATTCTTTTCCAAACTCAAATTGCCCATTGTGTGTCTTGCTATTTTAGATCATATCAACACCTTTATTACTTTTTTCTTTGCGAAAACATGCACTTAAGTATTTTAAAGTAGTCTTAAAGATGCTATTTACGACTATTTATTGTTTCCTAATAAAAGTCGGATCCCGACTTTTATTAGTAAACAAATGCTACAATAGTAATTCTTGACTAATTCGGGCGTGTTAAGCTGAGCCACTTACAGGGGTCTTTACTACAACCCGTTTTCAATACAACATTGAAAAAAATAGATTGTATGAAAAATAGGGACGCTGTTTGTTGACATTTTTAAGAAATCGCCGAGAGTGGCTTTAACACCAAAAGTTAATTGTACTGTTGCTATGACCAAGGGGTGTTCACTCCCGTTGGTGCCCCAGGGGGCCCCCCAGAAACCACTTTCCCGAGGGAATTTTTTTGCACGAAATTTATACCACATGTGGAATGTCATAAGACAACCCCCAAATCACAATAAAAAAAAGAATTTTTATTTTGGGTGCAAATTAGGGCACAACCTTGTTTTCAAAACCCGCGAAAATTGGGCAAAAAAGACGGAAAATTCACCTGTATTGAGCCTTGAGCTTACACACACATTTTGAAAATTTATTTTAGGTTGAGATCATTCTAGAAGACCCAAATACTTAGATTAGGTGGCGGGACAAAACCAGCAGTTGTAGGGAATCCTGTTAGGTTTTTTACGGGTGTTGTAAAAAAAAAAAAAAAAGCCAGGGGAGGGGGGGGCGGCACGTCATTTTCCTGCTGGGTAGAGTTGGTCCAGGGGTGACGGTTTGGCAACAGTACATGATGAATTGTTTGTTTTCCAGCACATAAAGGGGGTGTGTAATGGTATTATTTTATTGTTACTAATAATTGTTTACGTACTGTATGTTGAACTTATAAATTGCTTTGGTTCTCGGTTCTTATTCTTATTTTAAGAATATTCTCAAATACTTGCCGGTAAATATAGTGCCTCAAGGGGGGGGGGGGTCCATGGGACCCTACTATAAACCCGCGCCCTGTATGCATAGGACAAAGCACTGCTGATTCCTTTTATCTGCGGAGCCATTGTTACTTTGCCATGCAGTTGAAAATATTTCAGGTGTTATCACCACCACCGATACGTTCACGTAACATATAAACCTTGAGGTTCTACTGTGCGTTCAATTAACTTCATCATTTATTTGAAGGGAAACAAGATGACTAACACTCATGAGAGAAAAGTTGTTTGGAAAACTGTGACCTCATTTCTATTTAATTGAACGCCGTTTAATTGAAAACTATTGGTATTCACCGACCTATGTGACATACATGTAAACTGGTGCCTATCATGGATGACAATATTTAATTTTAAAAAAGTGTTTTTATAGCAATCTCCGCAAAGTTACGGTATATATTGCATGTCTTACATAAAGGTCTATGGATACCTTTTACTTTTTTGATTTCTTCCCCTAAAAACGTGGTGAATTGAAAAAAATGTTCAGCAGCAATAATAAACTCTGTCCGTGAACTGACCACGCTGATACGCTCGGTAAAATTGTAATTTTATATCGAAAGGGACCTTTTGTATCCATGACAATGTTGAACTGCTCCTTTAACCACTCATGGTGAGTTAAATTTAAGTTCGATGTGCCTGTCCAATCATAAATATAGAAAGCATGTGTATAGGATAAAATATCAGCCATCCTTGCATCCTTGTACTCATTTGGAACCTATACCGGTTTTTTCTTAATCCCAGCATTCACCATTTTTACCCGTCCTGATGAACACTGTTATTTAAGCAGCAACGAAAATGGAAATTTGAACATGTTTGGGGCGAAATGTACGAACCAAACATTGTAGCCGGTAATCGTTATATAACATTTAATTAATACAGTTGCAACTGTCATTTTTTTGGAAACTGCTGCCTTGATTCAAAATTATGCTCGGAAATAGACAAAAAGATTTCCAACAGTGTGTGTAAAAATCGCACTGTAGGATTGTACAGGGTCCTGCTATTGTGTTATTGCCCAGATTAATGCGCGGCATAGAGGTTTTAAGATTTTAAACATCCACTTTCCCTTAACCTCCTTCTTAAAACCCCCCAAAAACAGCGGTAAGCCCGAATGAAAAAAAATGACATGTGAAGACACTGCATTGTTTACAATAGCATGCAATGTTCCAGACTTGTAGTAACTCGAGTACGAATACTTGTACTTGTACTCGAGAAAGAATACAATTTATATGACTCGTACTACTGCAAGGTCATATCAAGAATTGTCGTCTGATAGAAAGGTAACAGAAGGCAAGTAAAATAATAACGTCTGCAATTCCGGAATAAAAGTACTAGTATTAATCTCGGGAAGAGTCAACTATAGGACTAGTGGGCAATCCTGAAATCATCGGACAGGTCTTATTCGCTCCTCCCTACCTTGGGTCATGACGAAATGGAAGGCACAGCGCGCCATCATATAAAACGTCCCTGACATTGATATGAGGATCATTTACCTCCTCCCTGGTCCGCTTGGGTCGTTGAGGAAGCAATTCCAATAGAGCCTCGTGATGAAAATAATCTCCATGAGTATTATATACAATAGCCTTACCACCAGTTTTCCTATCAAGATCAATGTAGCATCTCATCAAGGTCTTTCCTAGTACTATATAGGTTAGGTACAAACAACAGATGGTCTATGTTATGAGCATATTAAAAGACACATTGAAAGACCAAATGATTTATCAAACATGCCCAGATCTAGGTTCCGTTCAATATCCAGATCCAGATCCGAGAAAAGGGCTATCCAGGAAACAAAAATATCGTTCCAGTTCCTCTATTGTCCCAGTTGCAACCGATAGAGCTTTAATGGCTCTCGGATGATGTCCCATATCAGCTTTCAGTTTACTCCAGCAGGGGAAATCAAAATCAGAACCAAAAACAATCTAATGATAAATTTGCAGAAGGAAAAAAATGAACATTCTGCTGAAACCGGTCTGAAAGTAATCATAGTCCAGCAGGTATCATAGTCCGGGATCCAAAGACGACAGCCCAATAAAGTGTGAACTAATGTTGCGTAAAGAGTCATCTGCATCGATTGCCTATTGTTCATCATTATTCCCGGACTGTGAGCCCGGAGGACTATATCTCCTGCCACACCGGTGTGAGAGGAGATACAATATTGTCCTCCGGACTCACAGTCCGGCTACAAAGGTTAAGAATAGAGCACTCGATTCAGTTGACTCTTTACGCAACATTAGTTTCACGCTTTATTCCGTTGTCGTCTATGGAGCCCGGACTATGGTTCCTACTGGACCATATCTCCTTTTTCACCGGAACCCTAACAAATCCTCATTATGCGGTTAAGGGAACCATGTCCGCAAAAGAGTTTTGGAATGGTGGAATCAAAGAACACACATTCTAGAGGAAAGAAATGAAACTCTGGAAGGTCTAAAACAGACCCATGCATGCATAGAGGAGACAACTGATATGCGTAACCCAATAAGAACATCTATGAAAAAGACCAATTTTGAAGCTTGTAAAACGCTAATTCAATCTTGTCTATGCAATCCCAACACATATCAAGAAATACCAAGAACAATTTCTGCGATTTTAATGAAACTGAAATATTGCAAAATGAAATGAACACTGTTTGAAATTCATTTGTAATGTGCTGTATGTGAGATCCAAGCCTGCTCAAATTTGTGAAAATCCTTAATGAGCTATTAAATCTCAATTCCCTTGGCACAGTTCAGTAGCTTTCATTCACCAACGTATTTAGAAAAAACACCTTCTAGTTTGTAGGGGGTAATGATATATGATACCCTGAGCACACAAGGTTAGTTCATGTCAATCTATGTATAAGTAAAACCCATTGAACTGTGTCCTTGGTGGATGAGAATATTGTAACTCATCCGCCAACATACGGCATGTTCAACTGAAGGTCATTTCTTCTACATTTATTGGCAATTTAGATTATTTGTTAATAAAAGCAACATATGTCCAACAAGTCTCCGCATTGACCATACAGGTATTACTCATTCAACAAGGTGGCCGTATTGATAAAAACATCTTGAGTTCACTAAACAGTAACATAGTAAATGAAAAACCTGCTTTTAAATGTGTTAAAATGTGTTAATAGTTAGATTAAGAAAGTGACGCAATTTCATGATTGGTATGTTACACTGGTAGGTTTTCTAAAGTTAATGGCATTTGGACAGCAAATTTGAAACAATTCACTCCGCGCCCATCAATATCACATCGATTTGCCCACTATCAGCCGTGCCGAGTATAGAAAATCTCGTGATGGGCTTTTCGATACACTTTACATTTCAGTAGCGCTTCATTGCTTCAACTACATGGGCAATAACGTTAGCTCTGAATTTCAAGGGAAAAAAAACAAGAATCTGAAGTGCTTTGTCCTTTGAATGCCGGGTAGATTTACTGAATATTTGCTGGAGTCAATGTATAATGTACTTCACTGGTCACTGATATTCAGAGGAAAAATTGCATGACATTTTATTAATTTTAAAGAAAATTTGCAACTTTTACAATTGACATGCCCGCGTTTTATTCATTACAAATATTTACATGAATTATGGCGAAAAGACTTTCTGCTAACATTCAGTGTGTACATCAAGATAACCTTTGTTTACATCCGTGCGATGGCATATAGCTTATGTTTTCTATTGTTTTCTCTGTATTCATGGCTAGGTTGCTAATCTGCAAGATCCTGAATTATCTACTCAAGTCCTCTGGAATGTGACTTAGAATGAGTATATCATCTGCAAAGCGAGGATTAGTTACCTGATCTCCATTTAGCTGGATCCCTTTGCTGCCCGTCCCTTCTTATAAAACAAAAAACATGTTAATTAAAAACCCTATATAAGGACCCGTGCTAGGCAATTTCCTGAACCTCGCACATCAGGGACTTTAGCAGTAAAGATTAGCTGTTTGTGGCATGCTGCCAAACACACTTCTGTGGGCAGACCAGTCGATATCATGTTACAGTTTCATTGAAAACAGCCAAGACATTATGTCTAGAAATCTAGAGCAGGCTCCGGCCAGAATTGCTATGTCTCGCCAGCTTCAGCAATCGTTCAGCTCCACCGGCAGCTTCTTTTTTCATAAAACAATGGAACCGCTGAAGTGATTCTGGACTCTTCTTCTTATCGTGTCCAAACACTGTGGTTCTCAAATATGATCCAGCCAGAGATGAGTACAACATCTGCCTGCTTCACTGAATTCCGCAAGGTCCTTGTTTGTGCATTGTTGCTCCAACAATGGGCAGACCAAGAGATGTTCCATTGTCTGTGGTGCTGTTCCACAACCACAGGTAGTGTCCTGATCTGCTTCCAGGTAGCCCCACTTCTGCAAGGAAACCTTAGATCGGCCAATTCTGGTTCTCAATCTGTTGAGGCATCGCCATTCGGCCCATGAGGAGTCAGCTCCAGGTGGGAGATGCTCACCAGGTTCAATACCAATAGTGGTTACTTGGTTGATAGCAAGTCTTTCGTTCCACAAGGCGACTCTCTTAAGCTCCTTAGAGACTGTTTCAAGAGGTTGGACTTTGGTTAAGAAACTCTCTCTGGATTTAAGGCGATTGGCAGCAGGTATCTGTCCAGACATATGTTGCTTCACATTAGATACTTGTGCAGCTACGCTCTTGCATGCTGGCTACGCTGCGACGGATGTCTGGTGCAGCAATTCCTGCTAGGATGTATAAGTTTTCCGTTGGTGTTGGACGGAGGCATCCCGTGATAAGCCGGCAGGAGGCATTTAATACTGGATCAAGCTTCTTGGCATGGGTTGATCTTTTCCATACAGGGCAAGCATAATAGCAGAGATTATATAGCGCCTTATGCTATTGGCCTCTAAGCGCTTTCACAAATGGTCGGTGATCACTGTGGCCCAACCATACCATAAACCATTAGCATCATTTCAAGGGATGCAGCAGATCGGGATCAGCGCTTTCCCTTATCAGCAAACATACATCGAGATAACCATCGCAGCCGGGACCAGCTTCCCAAATATCGCATGGGTAAATCGGGACAACCAAGCGGTTAATTTCTTGTCCAGGGAAATTACAAGATAGCTAGAATCCACATGAGGCTCGAGAACGCAACGCCGATACGCATGGATGAGACATACACTGGAGTCGGAGCGTTACTGATTAGCTATCTTGTCCGCTCACTCTGCACATGAGTGCAAGGCAAGTTGCGTTAGATCTTAGGGTATGGGGGCGGGCGAGCACCCCATTGTGTGCAGGAGTTTGTTCCAAGAGTTATACGTGAACATACTTTACTCTCGTCTTTTCGATGTGGGTCTTATATGAGAGAGTCCGGTCCAAGGTAAAACTCCCAGTAGACAGGGTTATCACAGTGTCCAGGGGTGTTCCAGACCAGGTAACTTTAAGCTGGACGTTTGGGCTTCACGGTTGAGTAGATGGAAAGCACCCAACACACATGGTCTTGGATGGATTTGCATGGTAGGTGGTTTTCCTCATATAAGGAGTGAGGTCATCAAAGCGTTGAAGAGTCTCTCTTCAACAACCGCCGATGTCTGCTCTTGTGCGCTTAATTCCAAGATCGCCTGACAAATAAAATGACAGGTGCCTGCACTACTAGGGTGGTTCGTTGGCATAAGATGTATGAAAAGGAGAGGTGCAAGCACGCTCCCTTGTGGTAGACCATTCTTGAGCGACGCCAACGGTCTTCTTCGCTACTGCTGAACAAAAAACATTTGGTTCTGCCCTAGCCAATCCTTTGATAAGATCAATCAAGCAGATATCCTTGGTGATTTCCAGAATCTTATGGAGTAGGCATTTGGGATTAACAGTGTCGGTAGGCTGCTGATAGTGTCGACGAACACTACTACGGTTACCACGCCATTTCAAAACATCTCAATGTGTTGAGTTAGGTTGGAGTAGTATTGCTTGTTGTTGATTTGACTGGCCGGAAACCTGCTTGTTTCCGTATGAGGTGTTTCGTCTAATCACAGGTTCGATAAGACTGAGCAGGGAGACGGTCAAAGAGACGGAGGTATGGGTGAGGAGTGTATAGTGGGTCTGTAGCTCTTGGAATTGGATGGATCTTTCCCAGGCTTTAGGGGTGCCATAACATATGCTTCCTCTAGAGTTTGGGAACCTGCTGACGGAAATAAGCAGTAATTGTTAGAGCACAAGAAACCTTTCCTTTGCTACTGGGTCGAAATTTTCAGCTGCACTCAGTGATGAGGTTATTCAAGGCTACTGCTTTTCCTGGTTGGAGGTTAGATACCGGATTCCAATTTCGCATGTTGAAGGGGCGCGTGAAACCAGGGTCGCCACTAAACATTTCGGTCTAGTTTGCTCTTTTGGGCTTCTTGCTGCAATTTGCCATTTTTAAAAGAGTTGGTGGGGCAATTGGTGGGTTGTGACTTGGCTGATGCTGTAGATGTTGAGTTAGTGGGACAGGATCAAGAACAATCTTGCTACACAAGTTTGAGATGTTTTTATTAACAATAGCTAGATCAGGGTTGTAACCTCTCTCCCAACAGGCGCTATGGAATGATGGAGGCAGTTTAGAGTCGTGAAGGAGACGTAGATGTTGACTGTCTATCCATTCTTCGACAGCTTGTCCATCTTTGTTAGTTTTATTGTAGCCCCCATTGGGTACTATGGCTGTTGAAATCGACAATAGAGGCTTGGTGGAATTCCCAAGGCTGAGTTGAGGGTGCTTGAAGTATACTGATGGAGGTTTATAGACGGATGTAACTATGACAGAGCTAAGCTCAATGGTGAGGACTTCGATGTTGTTGTCATCAGACACTGAGGTTGCCTCTACTGTGGTGCCTGTTTTCACATATATAGCACTTCCATATTGTCGATGTGGTCTCTCAATGGCAAGGACCATTCCTGGTATGGTTGGGCGGTGGTTATTGATTCTTCTGTGCGTTTCCGGTTCCTGCAGACATAGGACATCGCATTGGAGATTGTTACACATATCAGCAATGATGTTACTCTTTGCATTAGAAAAACCCTCCACGTTCAATGATGCGATAGTCAAGGCAGACCTTAGAAAAGGCCTGCGCTGAGGTCTAGTCATGATGTGGATATACTTAAGAAATGATGTTAAGGGAAAACAGTGTTTGGTGTTTTAGAGATTAGTTCACTGACTATAGCAGTTACTAACAGGGGAGACCACAAGACGGTTCTCTACTTCTCCCCCCTGGACTAGAAGTAGCCCATGGACTTTGTAGTGGAGGACTGTAGTGAACAGATCTTATGTGAGTGTGCAAATCCGGATAAAATTGTGAATTTTGGTACACAAGTATTTTATACATTGATAATCATAATAAAAAAAAATGATGGAAGCACTTGCCACGCCCCTTTCATGGCCCCCAGCTTGGATTTCAAGGTTACACAGGGGTAAAATTTTTAAAATGTTCCGATTGTGTTGAAAAGCACACCAAGATGTCTGTCTGATTACAAGGATTCCAAAAAGGTATAGTTTATACTACCTGTGACTTATAGTTTAGGAATTATGGGGTAAAAACTGTAAAAATGGTAAAAAAGTCAATTTTTTATGTTTGTACAGGGGTCCAAATTAAAGTTGCCTCGCAAAGTGTTATGTTTGAAGATATTTCACGTTTTTGGCTGCCACATTGATTGACGGTCATGTTACAACTTTAAAATTATCATGATACATTTATTGTAGCTAACACAATATCTAGTCCTCATGTTTTTTTTTTAATATATCGCAGGAGGGGTGTGTGCGTGGTGTATGCGGGGGGGCATATTAAATTGATGTTATGTGTGGGTGGTGTCTCCATTTTGAATTTGCAGTATGACTTAATTTTACAAGTGGTGCCATAGCGTAGGTGGTTCACATTGGATTCCTATGTATAGGGTCTAGTAACTGCCATAGTTTTGATAATATAGGGTGTGGTTGATATAATTATCATTTAATGGCGACGAACCCATCTTGGATTTCTTCAAATGCCCAAGATGCCCAGGTGGCAACCAACACCGCGATTCTTATTCTACACACCCTAAGCTATAATTTTCAGCAAAACATTGTGTATATACTTAACTTTCCGTCAGGAGGGCATAATTTGGACCATATCCACCAACCCCGCTAAAATGTGGTGAATGACCTAAGACCTAATAATAACCCTGAAGTTGACACAGTAAGTGAACACACTATTTTTCCGTATTCATCAAACCAGAGAAGATGAGAAAGAAGGAGATGGCTCGATTTTGAAATCCGATTACCCAGGATTACTCTCATTCACCAGCTCATTGTTTGAGTAACTTCAAGAGCTGCTCTATTGCACCTTTGAAGTAATCTGTTCATCCGACTCAACTTGTCCAGTCAGGAAAGTTCCAGAACAGGAAGTAATTGACACACTGCTATACTAAAACAGTTTATTAATATTCCAGCTAAAATTTCTCTGCTGGTAATGAACTCCACGTTTGTTCTGACCGATAATTATATATTTTATTCGTTGGCGAAATAATTAAGGAAAACAGTGACTTTTTAACGAAAGAAAACAGCAAAATTAGCCCTTGATTTGATGTTTTGAGGTCAATAAAGGATGTTGTTATTTTAGCCTAATTTAAGGTTTTTTGGGTTATGAACAGCAAAAAGGTAAAACTGATCATTCTTGCATATAATGAAGTTAAAATGTTAATCTAAGTGTTTAGTCTTTACTACTTATACTGTCAGATTTTGGAACAATTGAAAATTTATTGGTCATGTGACTGGTTGCCAAGGTAACGGTGGACATATTGGAACCTATATTTTGTTAGATCGATTACGCAACATTCTAACTCAAAAACTATTGATGCCATATCAGATGAAACAAATCGGAAATTTTTTTTAGGTTTCAAATCTTGTTAATGAAACTAAACTATGTTCATACTCAACTGGTAAGGAGCAACCCACATGTTTTTCTACATATTTTGCCGAAATTGAAAAAAAAAAAATAATTGATCTTTCACAATTTTGTGTGAAAAAAATGCCTTCTAGTCAGTATAATCCATCTATTTTAGTTCAATCTCAAGAACCACATTAGAGCAACATCTGGTCCGAATTTGAAGTACTGTTATCCTTTATACTTTTCGAGAAATCGTGTTTTTTGCCACTGCGTGCAAGAACTTTGCAAAAATCGAAATGGTCAAAACGCAGGTCAAAGTTTCAGACAATTATCTTAAGACCTGCTCAATTAATTTAAATAATTGAATATTATTGAAATTATTTTAATTTTGTGGATAGACTTTAGAATAAACATTAAAATAAGCATTTGATAGGTTTTGAATAATTTTTTATTAAAATACAAACATTTGTGACAGAAATCCACCAAAGATGGTGGTTCGAAATACTCGACAAAACAATAAATACTTAAGAATTAAAAATAAAGAAAACATTAAAAAATGTTCTGCTCTTTCGTTCAGGTCGTTTGAATTAAAACTGTCATAGACTTACAATTGAGTTGTTTTCATATCAGCCAAATTAAATCCCTCTTGGTAAGATGTGGTTTAAACGGAGGGACCTTTAAGCAATTGGCTGACCCACCCCATCATACGCTCTGCTATGGTTAGCCAAGAGGGCATTATTCGAATGGACGCTGACGAGTGGGGAAAGTCTCGGTCGACCTCCTAACGCGTTTGGTACCCTGATGATCACCTTCTGCCATCCAGGTTTAACAATTGATATTTACCACCATCCGAATTGTTAAGTGGGTATGGTAAAGTATAACAGGTAGATCAACCGTTCTGCACCGTAGTAGTTCTCACTTATATTGTTACGGTCACCTTGACCAAGGCCAAAACCACCCCAAAACTACGGATTCAAACCTCTGAATAACTAGACAATAACCTGTGAACTTGATTACAAATTTAGAGCAAAGTATTTATTTAATTGTGTTTTTAAATCAATCCAGTCAAAAAACATCGATTAGGTATCAATATCAAAGATTTACCTATAATAAAGTTGTTAATTTATGACTACTAAACTTACTACCTGGTGTGTGCCGCGACGCGGGCTGCAGCGAGATTACAATTAAGATGCCGAACTTGAAAAGAGTCCTGGCGAATATTCCCAGCGCAACTCTCCAATTTCCAAGAGTGGGACGTGTCCAAGACCTTGTCCTTACTGAAGAATACCAGCTCCTAATGACTCCCAAAGCTCGGTGGTCACTAATATAAAGTCCAAAAGTGCCTGATAGCTTGTTAATCCTTGGATAACTCAGAGCCACGGAATACGGAAACGACCGGTTACACATTGGACGAAAACTGATGGGCTGAGACTACTATGAAAATGTCACTATATGGAGATAGTACTAGACTGTGATTCCTGTCAATGTCAACGTGGAAACTCTGCTAATAATTGGAGCACGATGGTATTAAACTTTCCTTGGAGTAATGATGTTGTGATAATCTCGATCATATTCTATCACCAGAGCTTTAAACCATTCAAAAAATACTAGAAGGATCTGTCCTCTCTATATGGAGTCATGTGCTAAATATAGTCCATTACATAATAATTCCATCACCCTCATGCACACAGCATATCTGTGCCTGTAGATACAGTAGGGCGCCCTCTATATCCAGCTTCATGTCCATCACCTGTGAGCACAATAGTTCAATGCGGCAGAGCGCCATATATGGCCAGACTATTTAGTACTTGGGTAGGCTAGTCTGACTCCTAGTCTCACGTAAAACTCCAGAACATTCTCCGCGGTTCTCATGAATTCTAATTGCTTTGCACATACAAGCTATGACACAAACAGGTTATTTTAATATAATATTACTTAGACGAATTATAATATTTTATGTGCCCATTTATGACTTAATCCCACTCAAAGTGAAATAAATTCATTGCAAATTCTTTGAGGCCTGTAACACCCTCACCCCTTAAAGCAAAGACAGTTGATTGAAAAGCAACGTTCGTAAACTATTTAAGGACCTAATATTTCGTAAACTCATATCGTTCGCACGCATCACATACTGTCGTCTTTCACATTTTGAGTTTTCAGAAATTTCGCCTAATTACTTATTAATCGAGTTATGCCATCCACAAAGTTTCAAAAGTGAGAATGCCTAATTAATTAGTTTATTAATTATAATTTTGTCCATCTTCACTCAAAATCACATATCCGCATTTCACATACTGTAGTATTTTAAAATCGCCATCATTTACACGTGTTGTATAAGCGTCGGGGGGTATTTTTTCCGATCGCAAAAAACGATTTCACATACAGATCTATTTGACGTATTTCCGTCGATCTGTCGTAAACAAGCTTTTCACATAGTGACAAATCTATTGTACGAACATGACAAGCAAACGTGTAAATGCGTCGTATTTTGCAATATACATTATTTGTGATTTCACATAGAGACTTATAACTTTGTAGCCCATTAAGATAATATAATGTAGTTTGAACTTAGATTCATGGTTTAATTGAGATTTAACATGTTTTCTTCAAAACAGTAAAAGTCTAGATGTTTTTTAATGCTTCGTTACCGTATAGACATGGAATGTCGCGGTAGACTTTGAATTGCGATTTTTCTCGGAAAACGGGTTTGTAAAAACGACAGTAGTGATGCGGGCGGGCGAGATACAATAACTATTCACAATGTTACACTTCCCCTTTTAAAAAGCTTTACTTGTTTTGATTAAATACACAATTCTGGATAAGGCATCAGCCACACATTATCTTGCCTTTGAGTGTTCTGATGTTAGGTTGTACTCTTGCACGGTCAACTCCACCTCACCAGCATATGATTCTTGTTTTTCATCTGTGGATGAAGGTGAGGGGTTGTATCTGTGAAGACAAGCATGGGGCCCATGTGGTGCTTCAAATATATATCAAAATTCCCTAATGCCAAAAATCAGAGCAAGACACTCATTCTCAATAGTGGAAGTAATTCTTTGGTGCTTGTTGAACTTCTGGGAGAAATACGAAATAGGGTGGTCACCCACTATTCCGTCTTCTCCTTCTTACATAAGAACTCCACCCACATCCTATATCCAATGGCATATATGGCCAACTTGAATGGGTTCTGAAAGTCTGGTGCACTATATCAGTATGGCTTTTGATTTTTTTTCTTTTGAAAACTCATTTCACATTCTTGCGACCAAACAACTTGACATTTTGGCTAGCAAATTTGTCAAAGACTGGCAATATTTCCGAAAAGTTTGGACAAATCTTCCTGTTGTATATCCAGCCATACTAAGAACATCTGAAGTTCTTTCCTGGTATAGTGTGGGGCACTTCTCAATTGCTTCAAACTTTAGCTTGACAGGCTTGACATTGCCTTGACCTACTAAATGGCCTAAATAAGTGAATTGGCCATGGCCAAAACTCACCTTGACTAAATTGACATGTCAGTTTGTTTTATGACAACTTCTGAAACAAGCGATGGAGCTGCCCAAGATGCTGTTCCCAAGATTGACTGTACACAATCCAACTCATCAACATAGGCTGCACAGCCTTCTATGTCAGCAACTTATATGATTGACCATTCTTTGGAAGGTGGCCGGTGACGTTTTTAATACGAACGGCATAACCCGATCCTGAAAAAGCCCATCTGGGTGTGCAAAATGCCGAAATTTCTTTCGCCTGCTCAGTAAGGGGAACCTGACAATACCCCTCAAAAGATCAAAATTGCTGACGTACTTTGAATTGCCAATTTTGTCAATGCAATCATCAAGACGAGGTATGGAAAGAATCGCTTGAACATTGATTTACCCTTGAAGTCTGTCAAAAATCTAAGGGAAACCAATCAGGTTTTGGAACAAAATACATGGGGAACTCCAATCACTATTGCTTTGTTTCAAGTATTAGATTTTCCAACATGTACTCATCTCTTTGTTGAGATGTCTTTCGTTATAGGATTTACTCTGTAAGGGTGCTGTTTTATTGGTACACAATCACCCACATCAATTCATCATGATAAGCAGCAGTGGTTCTACTAGGGACATCAGGAAAAATATCCTCACATTCAGTGAATCAAATGCCTGATTTCACACTGTTATTTTCTGAAAGATGGCCAGTTTGTATCCAAATCTTTGAGCACATCTGAAATTTTGACAATTTGATTGGATAGTCATGCCTGCCTTGTCTCATTGTTTGCATCATTTACAACTTCAGATTCATGATTGTAATCATGGCACTTTCATAAAGACAAGACTACAGAAACAATGGTTTTGCCTGCCATCATCATTTACACATACTCTTCAACATATTACATGGCATATTGCCTCCTATTACGCCTATCTGGCGTTTTGACTTGTAGTCAACTTCATACTTGCGACTCTACTGTATAGGGACCAGGTATCTGGCCTGCCAGTGGATAGTCAGGGATGGAAACAAGACTAACAAACCGTGGTCTCCTGGCCTAAAGACCCTACTCTTGGCATTTTGGTCTTACCACTTCTTCATTTTGGTCAGGGCTTGCTTCAAATTCCCCATGGCAATATCATTTTGCCCTATTGCACCTATAATTAATTGGGAAACATAGTCCAAAAGGTTGGTGTCAGTTTAATCATTCAGCCATTTCTCCTTTAGGAGATTGAAAGGGACCGCGAACTGGACGCCCAAAAACTAACTCACAAAGGGACTGAAACTAGGGTTCCTGAACTGCCTCCCTCGCAGCAAACAATAAACAAGTGAACTCCCTGTCCCCCAGTCCTTCTACAAATTCCAAACATTAAGTCCTAATCATATTCTTTAGAGTTTGGGGGAATCTTTCCAAGGCTCATTGGGACTCGGCCATGGTAAGCACTTGGACAGATACTGTTCTATCCCTTACTCATACATCACTTGCTAAAATAGGCCAGATGTAAAATTTGACGCCTGATCTGACTGAATTGAGTAGGTAGGCCTACAAGAGTGAAAAAACTGCGTCAAGCCTTCCATACAGTGTTAGCCTTAATGTTCCTCAAGGGTATGGCTTCAGGGAACCTGTTAGTGGCACACATGATAGTAAGTAGGTATGATTACCCGAATTAGTCCTAGGGAGAGGTCATACACAGTCAACTATGACCATACTTAAATGGCTCTTTGTTCCGAATGCCGGTATCGGTTTCAGAGGAGCGGGCGGATTTTCTGATTAGGTTGGCCAACAACTTGACAAGTATGACAAGAACCTACAGGATTCAGAAACATTTCTTCGAAGTGTAGGCCACCAAAAGTGGTTCAAAATTCTACTTGTGTCTTCTTGACTCCTAATGTCCTGCCATAGACTTTCATTGGCAATGCTGATGACCTCCTTATGATAAACCTTGGAACAACTACCTGATGAACCAACTTTCCATCAGATTTGCCGGAGCATAAGGTGGACTCCATTTCCTCATCAGCCCTCCATTGTGTTTGTAAAAAAGACACAGGAATGTCCTCAGACTCCTGCAGGGTTACTTTGCCCTTTGATAAGATTTGTTGAGTGCAGGATCATTCTCCTTTTCAAGAACTAACTTATTGTTACTTAAGGGATCATCATCCCCACTATGCAATTGCTCAGGGCCTAAACTCTTGTTTTGGAGAACTGTCTACCCTGAAGGGGAAGTGACCTGCGTTCATCTAAATTTGTCATGAACGTGTCCTCTAAATCTAAATTTGGGACAAGGTCTACTCCTCCTATGCACTATTGCTTCAAGCATGGCTTGCCTAGCCATACTCCTAGTAAATGCACAGGCTGGATAAACTGTACTTATTCTTATCCTACTATAGTATTCTGTGCAGGGATTTGTGGCGTAACTAATGAAATTTAAAAATTTAAATTTTTTTATTATTTTTTACTTTAGTAGTGGTTCGGGATGGACTTTCCCGCCTGCCAAATCCTTCCCTAATAACATTGAAAACACCTTTGACTGGAAGTTCAGGCCGTACTCCTACTATGACTGTAACTGAGACCAAAATCAGACTTCCAAATCACCTTGTGAAGAGGACACTAATAACATCCATACCTATACCTTGGATCAAATCATTCTCACCTGTTGAGCTGACCTTACTAAAGGGCAATGACCCCTCCAACATTACTGACTGGGCACAACATGTGTCACGCATGATCTTTATAGGTTTTGGATCAACTTTGTCACCATCAAGCGACAATGAACCCTCCAAAACAAATGGTTCAAAGTCTCCCTAAATTTCTCAGAATCAACATCTTTCTGTTTAATAGCCTGGGAAACGAACTTGTGGTCTAAGGGCGACACAGAACAACCTGTGGGGGCAGGACTTCTGCCTTCATGGCCATCTGCTTTCCCATCAATTCCAAAAGCTTGCCATAACATGACCTGTAATCCTTGCAATAGTGCAAAGTTAGATACTGACTTAAAACCATTCCCTGACATTGGTTTGGTACTAGAAGGACCCTTATTCCCCGACTGGAGGAACCTGAGTCTGACTGTCCCTTCTTTAAAGTCCATGACTTTGGAATGACTACTTTGGTAAGGACTATTTGAATTAAAACTCTTGTAATTCTGACTTGACTTACCAGGACCAACCGTACTATTGCTGGAACTCAACTTATGTGTGAGGGGCTTAATCATCTGCTATTGTTGCCGCAAGTTTTCAAATCGTTGATATCGCTTTCATCCAATGAGTTTTAATTGTCGGCATGAATGCACTGTTTGAACTGCTCGTTAACAACTGCCTAAGTTGATTAAAGTCTTGTTTCACCCACTTCATTGGAAGTGAGCCACCTACCCAACATTTGTTCCTGAACTTTAGCAAACTCGACATGAGTTTGATCTGCAAGTTTTTCGCACTCCGAATTTTGCGTATACGCCTCAGGCACTAACTCATAGGCCTTAAGAATAGACTGCTTACTACTTCTAATCACCGCACTGATCAATGATAGGGATGAGTAAATCTCTCTAGCTTTCCCAATAACCAGTTCTGAAGCATGTTGTCCACTGCTCTTTAGGCCATCATACTTTCGGCAATTCTTGAAGTGCAAAAAATACTTGTCAACTTCTGTTTCCCTAATTGTCGGGTACCAATTTGATGTTCATGGTGGCATTCAAATCCTGAGTGTGAGGAGACTGATGTGCCTTTTTTATAACTTTTCTTGTTTAATTTGTTTGGCCTTCAGTATTCTGCCAACTTCATTCTTTCTTCAATTGTAATTGTCTTCTTTTTCTTTCTGTTCCAATTTTAATCTGTCCTCTTTTCTTTTTGTTCCATTTGCAAATTTGGCCATCAGTTCTTGTTGCTTTCAGAGCCTTTTCTAATTTCAGTTTCTCCTACTCTAATGTATTTGTCTGGCCTTTCCTTTTTTGGTCTTGTCTTTTTTTCTCTTTGCCTTTCTTAATTTGGCCTTTCTCTTTGCTTGCATTTCCAACGTTTCATTTTCAAAGCACTATCTGACACATTCTGAATTTCAACTAAGGTCTCCAAACATCCCGCATCTAACAAATCTTCTTCCCAAATGGGTTATCAATGATTTTATAAGCTTTCTCATATACTGCTTAACTTCCATCCCATAATTCTCGGCCAATTCCATTAAATCTGGCTTTTGAGCCACATCAAACATTCTCCCACGGAACTCTTTAACAACTCTCTGCGTTAAAAG
>JAMKCH010008732.1:0-29591 GCA_023653785.1 Ophioderma brevispina
ACAATATGCACTTGTGTGCTTTATTCTGTAACAGAATAAAGCACTATGCAATCAGATTGCTTTATTCCGTTAAGGAAGACAGTCATATGATTTATAGGAGGTGTGAGGGGATTTATGTAATTATCCTTTTCTATTTTTTTTTTTTTAATTTCAAAAATTCAGTACGACATTTTCGGGAATCGGGAGTAGGGTCAGAATACCCTGACGAGGTGACTGTTTGCATTCTCAATTTACAATGCTCCTCTTATGAAATGCTGGCATCGCGAAGAAGCAGACAAATAAAAAGCACAATTTAGACTCATTCTCACTCTAGTCTGATGAGATATACAACCACATTGAAAACTACGAAGGACGTAGCAGGACGTAGATTTTATTGCAGGATTATACTATTGCAGTTTGAAGTTCAGCATGCAATATTGTTGCAGATAACTTCATGTAACCTAGGGAGGAGTGATTAGTGTAGGGATGTGTCAATCTAGTGATTGCATCAATTTCCCTGTCAATGTACCACTTGCATCAATTTTCCAAGAAAGGGCGGAACCGTTCATTATAGTTTCCACGATTTTTGAGCCAAAAATTTGACCAAAATTAACCGAATGTTTCAGAAATCCTTGTTTTTTTCACGAAAGTTGTACTACGCTTTTTACAAGCAATATTTGAATTTTGGGGAGAATATTAAATATATTTCTAACAATTTTTACAATCAAAACAAGGGTCATTGATATAACAGAAAGATATTTGTAACCATATTGCAAAAATCAGAACAATTTGTTATTTTCCAAGAAAGGGCGACCCAGTCATGTGCCCGTGCCCTTGGATTTGAGACAAAATTTGACAAAATTAACAATTTTTTACAGAAAATCTTGTTTTCTTCATGAATTTTTACTGCTGCTTTTTACAGCAAATATTTGAATTGGGAGGATATTAAATATATTTCTACAATTTTTACAATCAAAACAAGGGCATTGATATAACAGAAAAGATATTTTTAAACCACTTGCCAAAATCAGGACATTTTGTTTGAGTCATATTTCTCTGAAGATCAAACCTCAATAAAGAGCAAATAGTACAAAGAAACACAAACAGAAATGTCTATAATTTACCTCAGTTTGCCATAATCCGAACAACTAGAGATGATTTCTGTGGTAGACTGTTCACCGAGTTTTACTCAACATTTTTAATTTTTTGTTATCTCTGTGATTATACCTTATTTCTTGAGCCTGCTTGTAATTTCTTGACGAAGAAGGCGTGTTACGCTAGCCACTTACAGGGGTTTTACAACAGTAATTTCCAATCAACCATGCAAAAAAATGGACTTTGAGAAAAATAGGGGGCGCGATAGGTTTACATTTGAAGAAATTCACTGATAGTGACTTTAACTTTCATGAGCTCTATGGTATTTCCCATAAAATAGCAGCAAACAAAGACTAGTGATAAATGTATGAAAAGGCTGTGATAAATGTTTGAAAGACACTTTGCCATTAATTTTCAATATTTTTAAAATGGAGGGAACACATTTTAAAACACCCTAGAGCAGGGCTCAGAGCGATTGTGAAAGGTTGGTATTTTCGGAGTCAAGTCGACAGATATGTGCAGGCTTAGGGTTAACATGGTTAAAAGCCTATGCCTAAGGCCCGTAGTTTTGTATGTACAAGCAATGTTCAATGAATGAGAATAAATCATTCTATACAATTCCAGTGAAGAACACCAAATAAAGATCCCCTGGTAAAATAGACAAAGTTCAGGAAGATCTGATTGTCATAAAAATAGATCGTGGGGACATGCGCGCATATACCATGTGCAACCCACACATACACACAGGAGCTGTTTTCGGTTTCACCTCAAAATTGATTACTGCTTTGAATATCCCACGAGCGAAAACCCCAACAAATGTTTTATGCATTTTGGACACTTGTGCGTGTGAAAGGAGCGGAAGATGAGCAACAGCAAGGGTGCGTGGTCAAGTCGGCGATCTGGAGGCTCACTTGGAGACGGAGAGATGCTGCTTTTAGTGACATGCTTGGAATTTTTGATGTAAAGTTTTATTTCAGTATTCAACTGAATCAAGAAAGAAATTAGAGAACATGGATTTTCTTTTGAAACATGCACAATTTGTTGTTTACAGTAGATCTGCCATGAAAACCACACATTGATGTCTTAATAAGAACTTTAACCCTTGACCTTTAAGCAAAAAGTCTACACTACAGCAAATTCAAACTTGGTATGGCCTTCTCTCTTTGGTCATTGTTAATTAGGTTGTTCTGTGTGAAAGTCACACTCCCACCACAGATGACTTAACCTAAATCTTCCGAGGAGGGCTATTTACTTATCGCTCTGGGCTATTTATTCTACGGATATACATATCCCCTGTGGTAGATGTTACCTTTCCAAGAGGGAGTAGTATTTCAATGTAAGTTATCCTATGGGTATTCTAATTGAAACCAACTCTCCCCTGGAGGCAAAACTTACCCTTAAACTTCCACAGAGGGGTGTGTACTTCAAATGGAATTATCCATTGGCTGTTTCATGTGGAATCTATATTCCCCTTCTTTGGAAGGCTTATTGGAAGGCATATGAATGGCAATAATGTCTTCCCAAATGGTATGGATTTCATTTCAGATAAATTGCTAAAATACTCCCCCAATGGAAGACTTATTTAAATCTTCCACATGGAGGGGGCCATTTCAAATAGACTAGCCAATTTGAGGTGAGTTTCCAGTGAAGTTAATAGAACTTTCTTTCTGCCACTCTTTTGATTTTTTTTCTTTTCTATCCAAGGAATAAATTGAAAGGAATAAAAAAAAACCACTGATATATTTTACACTAGATAGGATTTGTAAAACAAGTTATTGATTGATTGGACGCTTAAGTCTAAGCCAATATGATTGATATTTGCAGAACATCATTTCAACCCTTTTAGATTAAGTCCCCTTCATTCATATCGAAAAGTCTTTGACCCATTTCGTGCACAAAGAGTTTAGAAAATGGATAGGCCTACATGCTTCGAGGCTGAAAAAAATAGGCCAATGTGATTCATATTCGCAGAAAATTCTCTTCTACACTTTCAGACTAAGTACCTCATCCATTTTAAAAAAGTCTAAGTGGATTAAAATCTAAACACACTAGACATCCAAAAATATTTTGTCATCATATCTCTTTTCCTCCCCATTAGATATGCATGACCAATTTACACCCGCGCATTGTAAACATGTTCATTGCCCTGTACATGATGCATTTTGCCCAATTAGGCGTCTCGGATCTTCTCAAGCCGTCTCCCAGTGCGCATCACAATTTCCATTTGTAATAGCCTGAAAATATAGCGCTTGACAAGGTGTTAAGAATCCTTGCCTCGCTGAATCAAGTCAGGGATAATCGGGATTCTGATAGGTTTATGTATACATGCGTTATGCCCTGTTGCTTTCAACCGGTGCTATAAGATTCTATGCATGAGGAGTCTAATTTTAGACGGGTTTAACAAAGCAGTAGGGAGTCCTACCATGAATGCGACATTTTGCTGGAGAGAGTGATGTGATAGGTGAGAAAATTTCTCATGGATGGATTGGAATCCATACAATTTCTTAGGAAATGCCCCACAGTCATGTACCTGTAAGTTAACCTTGATTCCAAACATTTCATATAGTCCGACATACCATTTTAATGTGAGATAAAAAATGTCTTGAAACCTAAACGGAACCCATGTGTTAGCTGGTTGCCATCATAATGGGAAGAAATCGGTCATTTATAGTTGCAATGAGAAAACTAGAACTAAAGATAGTCATCTAAAATGTTAAAGTTTGAGATGAATTGGATTTTTTTGTTCTGATGTAGTTAATGTGTAGTATACAGTACCATGGGATACGGTGCAGCCTATAAACAAAAAAAATTGGTTCCAATTTTAGCAAATGTTTAGATTTAGGTCAACTGTCAGATTTGTAGAGGTACAGTCCTATCTAACAAAAGTGAAAAGTCCCTAGGCCCACTCCCCTTGGCTGTGAAAAAACATCCTTTTGTGCACGGATTACATCAGGTCTTCCCTTCTGGCAAAATGTGCTATCTCCGAATGAATAGGAATTATTGGGACATTGACATGGTATCACTGCTATTTCAAAAGCCACATCTTTCCAACTTGGAGGACGTATTAAACAAATCCCAGAGTTCAAACTGATTTGGAAATGCACCAGTTTTGGGAAGTTTCACCTCAAAAAGCTCATGTGATCCACAAAAATCATACTCTTAACACATAAAACCCTGATTTTTACTCATTTTAGCTCACTAAGCACTTGTACAAAATGTTATGATCCTGAATGTTTTGTAGTCCTTAAACTCTTTTCCCCCTAAGTAACTGATGTTGTTTAGTACAGTACATAATAGCCACATTGCAATGAATTGTGGGATTGGCTCAAAACCCCCTCTGGCATGACCTCATCAAGGCACAATTTTCCCAATAATGCATCATGGGATATGTTTAAACCATCCTCTGAACTGGATCGGGGCTGATGTTTATGTACAAATAAACATGCCATCTTGCTGTGTTTATTTCTTTTTGGTAAATGAACCTCATCAAGGAGTATGTGTTGACGGACTAATGTAACCATGTTCATGAAAAAGGTGTTTCAAATTGTTACATAGTACTTGAAATGTGTAGAGCTTATTATGATGTTGTGATTACTTTCTCCAAAGTGGCCCTTTCTGGTTGCCATCTTGATTTGATGTGTTACTTGATAGTGTTACAATTATTTATGTTCAGGGAATTTCCCCTCCCATGGGGACAATCCAAGAAGTCCTCTTATATCTTACCTAAGCTTATTTGCCCTAGTCTTTGAGGATTTTGTTTGGTTGGAACTAGAATTCTGGAGGATGATCAAAGCCTAGACCAGTCTCGTGTTGCATTATTTAACCTTAATTACTGAGAAAAAGCGTAGGAAGTTGAACAAACCAACAGAACTATCCCTTTCATCCCATGCGGGTGAACGGTGTACAATGCCCTAAAGATTTTCGATTCGATGTAAAGCGCGCCACCCATTTAGATGAGCTACCTAATAATTTCTAATTATTCCTTATGACGTATTACCGAGGATGACGTAGCCAGAAATTTCACTGTGTCATGTATGACCGGCGATCGATAAGCACTGATTTCATGCAATATGCCTCCACTCTCTTGATCAAGTGTCATATCCCGATTCAACCCTTGTGTAGCTTCAGTTGAAATGGCTTCTTGAACGACCAAATTAGGCTACATGCGGGGTCATTTGGGAAGCCATCTTGAAAACCACAGATCTAAACTAGGCTTGTTTGGACTCACTTGAATGCATTTTTTGTGCATGATTCAGATATGGTCATGAAAATGAACAATTTTGAAATTCTTATGCCAATTTTTGGAAATTCTCTGTAAATTTACCAAACTATAGCAGACCTAAATCTAACTACAACCACGTTCCTCTCCAAACTTCAGTTTAGTATATTTTGGATATCACATTTTTTAAATTTAGTATATTTTCCGGGCCAGTTTTTTCATAATCCGAGCTGCATAGCCCTGCCAAAACCAATATCAAGAACTCCAGGATTTATACCAGTTCCCCTCTATGACATGCAAAGGGTATGGTTACGTGTAATCCTATAAAACTGGTAAATCCAACATAAAAGAAACAAAATGGTGCATCATACAGCACCAACCTTTAATTCCTGCCTCAGCCTTCCCATGATTTGATAGTTTCATCATTCCTGGGCAGGTTTTATTTAATGAAGCTTACCGACTGTTATGCTCCAATGAGCTGATAATGGATGGACCTGTTGCTTATGTGAAGTAGATCTTCACGGTATAATAGGCCCTGTGTATTTTAGATACTAGAAAATATGGCATAAAAGGTTGTAAAAAAATTATGACTTGTGTAAATTACTCTCATAAATTATTTTTTAAATTTACAAGTTTGGTTTAAAATAGTTAAAAAATGGCTCAATATGTTCAAGTTTGGTTGTTTGTTTAAACTTAAATCAATCAAATCATATTCCCCTTTGTAGTACTTACACTAAAATGGTTTTTAATTATAATCGTCCATGTGATACAGTTTTAAACATTTAAGTCAATTTGAACTAATAATTTAATGTATTCTTTAACTGAAACGATACAATTTATAAGACAAAGACCTGTATTCCTAATTTCATAATTCAGGGCGTTTCCCCTGACAATGCCAGGGCTACAGGATAGTGATCATAAGCTGGCAACGTAATTTCAAAGTACGTACTTAGTTTCTTATAATAACGCAGAATTGGTGCAAATCCAACTCCCATGGGAGCCCTGTTTACAGAAACGAACAACCAATTAATTGGGGAGAGATTGAGAACAGGTCACATTTTGGCCAATTATGCCAATATTGATCAAGCACCAGATTTGAATTCCTAATAACCTAATTTGATACTGGTTTTTCATCATACAGTAATTGACTGATTTCTGGGTAACTGGTAGTATTCATTTATTAACCCTCTCAAATATTCCTAATTTGACAGCAGCAGTGGTGGTGGTTGTGCGATGTCGGTCGAGCCCCCAGGCTTCAAGTATACCTCGGGGTTCTTGGTTTAAGCATAGTTCCAATAGTTTTCCTATACCCGCTATGCTAGCTACTTTAGAACAACAAGAGGACAACACACCAGTTTTCTAAAGAAAACTGGCCTGGTTTTTGCTTGACGCGTGGCTGAGGGAAGCTTATTGGGTTTCGCACACTCTTACAGCTGGATGCTGGCACTGCCGAAGCCAGCGCTTCATTCATTTGCGACAATTGCGGCGGGATTCTTTTAATTCCCCCTCGTGCTTTTGACTCAGGATGTGAGCCAAGTGTCAAGAGAATTACAGCACTGATTAAGGGGGCTTTTCTTTTTCTTGATAACACTATCAAAAACACTGTCGGGACAAATTGGGCTGCGTGGTGCCGCCTGCACGCAACATTGTCAGTTTCGCTACAGTACAAAACCCCTCGTCCTTTTGTACGACGTAGGTCTTTTACAAATGTCGGGAGAACCGTTGGAAATAGCCCGAGCAATTAAGAGGCTGAATAATGACAAACACCTTACAATCAAGAGGAAGCTAAGGGCTGACATAAAGTTACATTATAGCTTTGTGATTGTGAAAGTGAACGGGTAATAATGGAGATAGCCGGTCGCCTTGAGGGTGCCAGTTTGAGACAAATAACACATGTATTGTATGGATTTTGAACAAAGAAAATTGTCAGCTATTTCATATTTGCTATGTAGAGACTTGAGGCTGTTTGGGCACAAATTGTTGATGGGCTGTATAAGGATTTGGGCCTACTGAATTTGGCAGGTTTAAAGAGAATAACTGTCAACGTCGTCCCATGCAGTTAAAGAACAAAGCTCCATCAGCAAAAACGGGAAAGGAAGTTTATCCACATCTTAAAATACTGTTTATGAAAATACTGTCTTATGATCAGATCTTTGTTTTCCTTTTTCATTGCATACTTTATTTAGATAATGTATTTTTTTTAATTATCCGAGTAAAGTGCTCGAGTATAATCCCAACTTATTTTCAAAGAAAAAACAATATAAATTGATCACATATTCTGACCCAATTTGTTCTGTAAAAAACCAGTTTCTTTCTTTAAAGAAAAAAATTGCCCAAATTTGAAGAATTTAGCATACATGTTAGAAAGCTTCATAAAATAACATGCAGCATTGGTATAAATGCTTGTGATTTTACAGATTTTCTCAAATGGACTTTGATGATTTTTTTGAGCAGAATGTCGATGGACCAAAACCTACAAACATGCCCTACAATTCAAATGTTCCCTGGATGATTGTTGCTGCTATTTTGCCAACTCTTACTGCAAAGTAAATGCTGTTGTTCAGTGTGTATTTTATGGTGAAAATATCCAGTAATAATGTCTATTTCACAAAACGGTCTGTGGAATTACAATATCTTACCATCAGTCAATAAAATTTATAGCCATTTCTAACAGTGTAGTCAAGTTTTAACTGTCTGTTTTGATGTACTCACCACTTAATTTTAAAACACAATCTGAGTATAATGTCTACCATATTTATTTCCCAAACTAAAGTGGGACTATTACATTAGGACAATAAAAGTACTTGGGCTTAAGTTTGTAAGTGATACTGCCATATTGGCAAACTGGAAAGAATTCGGAGGTTGCTTAATTGAAAAGGGCAAACAAAGCTGTTGGCAAGCTCTGGCCCTGATAGCCTGCAAGCCTAGGCCTTGACTCTTTCTTTACATTCCATTTCATGTATAGACTACTGCACACTTGATATACCTCGTATTTGATGCTTTAAATGCAGGATATGCAATACTAAGTTATACATACATGGCTTGTTGAAACACTTGCGGATCTATGATTTGCCAAATGGTGTCAAAATTTAAGCATGTCTCCTTTGAGACAAGGAATGGTTTCCTTTCTTAGATGCACTCATAATTTCCTCAAGATTTCTTTATTCTGCTCAATTAGGTTTCCTCACTGGAAATTGTAAAAGGATATTTGTGTTGACTTTGTAACATGACATTTAACACTTTTAATAACATTATCACGCTAAATTTGTTACTCATAATCCGGGTGGTACAATCTTGATCCTGTTCATTTCATCCATATTTCTTTGTATTTTCCAAGGGTCTCTTCTCATCTCCCTATTCCCTCTTATCTGCTCCTGCCATCCCCCATCTTATCTTTCTTACTTCTGTTATCAACTCAATGCCACTTTATCTCTCTTCCCCATTCTTAAGTCTTTCTCATTACTCATCTTTTCTCAACTTACACATGCTTGGTTTTAAAAAAAGTTTTGACACTGCAGATTTTTAAAGGTAGCAAAATGTATATTCACCATAGACAAGGTCCATTCACCGTCAATTAGATGTAGATATGCTTTAGGTTAAAGGCTGACTCAGAGATTTCCCGATGAGGGCACACTCAATTTTTTTTTTAAAATTGTGTTTTTGCATATACATAATGCTTGTCCATATAATAATCACTGTGTGAAAATACTTAAGTTCAAATCGAAGTCCTTCATATAGAAAATCACAACTTTGTTATAAAATTCCGGATCCGGAAATTTTGTTATACACGGTATAAACTATGGCACTGGTACAATGTTCAGTGCATGAAAACGAAACATCCGATTCATCTCTAACTTTGGAATTAAGCATTTTAGGTTATTATCTTTATTTCTAGTTGTCTATTTTTAATTTGTACACAAAAATATTATATTTTGAAATCTCTTGAGTCAGCCTTTAAAAAACCCCTGTACTTTGGCTTTCTTTAATTGTTCCTGATCTAAGTAATTCCGGCATATTTCGGTTAACATTGTCACATTGACTCAGCCATTTATACTCCTGCTGCCCATTGGATATTCGAGTAATTAGCTTATTTCCAACTTCAAAGATCAGCGGGGCAGCAACAAATCTATGCACAAATGTGGCCCATGTGTAATTGCTCCAGATAGTCGTGACATTTGTGGGTCCCAGATTGTGTCCAGCTGTCGAAATGGGACACATTACTTGCTTGAAAGGATATCCGTTTGATTTAACCTTTAAAAGCTGATCTGGGATCTAAGCTTTCTGGAGCTTAGAATCAGTACAGAGATCTAAAAGTTAGTGTCTACTGGATTGCTCTGTTAATCCTAATCTTGGTTAATCATAGACTCGGGAAAAAGGGGTATGAAAGTAGAGTTTATCCTTGGCATTTGCAGAAAAGTTGAGCATTTAAAACTATTGAAGCTCATGATGTAGCCCTTTGGTGTATAGTTTTATCCCGAGTTGCAGTATAACATGACTTAGCCATTTTGGCTTGCTTGGGTTGCATATCACATTGTTTTAGTGTTGACTTGACTAGAGTCATATTGCTAATTAAGGGTTTGTTACAGGGCTTGTGGCTTCCCATAATGCATTGCACTTCTACCTCTACTTTACTAAACTCTAACCAGTACTCAGGATAAAAAGTGCGAAACATTTCCAGGAACCATAAGATCTATCAAAACCATGTCAAATATTCTTTAAGTAACAATTTTCCATGCTAAAAAGATCACAATAGTCTGTGATTTGGTGTGTTAAGAATAGGTTTTGTATGGGGTCACATGACCCTATCAAGGTACAATTTATAAGTCAGAGTGCATGATGGGATTGGTTCAAACCTCCCTTCAGACAGGTAGTGGCAGTAACCATGGCAACACATGCTGTAACCAGGTGGTTCATATTGGCCCTAATTGGCTGTGCTTGGTCAATGAAATCATTGACTTTGGCCTGTCACCAGGATTGGTCCAATCTGAGTGATACCTTTGTGATGTGCAAAGCATGGACTGACATTAATGTCAACAATCTGCTACTGCTGCAGCAAAGGAAAGACATGGGCAATCAAATTAAGATGATGAGAACATTCAGATGTAAGGTGGTTACATGATTGACTTGTTACTCGGTTGGGTATGCTAGGGACATGAGTCCAATGTAGGACCTTGTTGCCAGATCACAAAGTGCTAGGATGTATATCACCTGATGGTCAATATAGGTACCATTAATCAAGGGTATGTGCAGTGGTCAAAATCCCCAGTTTAGGCTTCTTTTCCAGCTTTTAGACAATGTGTTCAAGCATTCTGAATTCTTAAGACCATTTATTTAAAAACTAATCATATTTTAGCTCCCCTTAGAACCAATATTTGGACAAAATACACAATAACATTAACACCCAATATATGCCCTAATTTGACCCAAAATTCAGTTCCAAATTTCCATAAAATTGGAAAAATTCAGCACCAAAAACCCAACTTTTGAGAAAACAGTTCTTAAGCACAAAAAGTTCAAGTAGAAATTTATTTTTTTTTTCAAACCTGTTTTAAATTTTTCAACAATAACTCTCATTGTAATGGAAAGTTATGCAGACCAAGGCAGAATGTTTTCCCACCAGTTCGCCGACAATTTTCCCAAATTTTGTAAACAACAATTAGCCCACTTCTTTCTTATAAACTTTGTGATAATTTTGTACAAGATGACAATTAAATACAAATACCTGCAACCAGAACTGAGAATAAGCTTCTTGCTACCTTTCACACATTCCATATTTACGGATAAAATTTATGCTTTGTTCCGCCACTAGCAGTACAAATGATTGAACAAAACACCCAACTCATAAATGCCCACTTTGAGCAAAATATCCCATAAATTCTGAAAGATTTCCCTGCCAGTGTCATATGCTACTAACAAATATGACAGGTAAGGTAACAAGGACCAACACTTGCTGGCTTATGCCAGTGACCCAAAGCAGAGTTTGTACCAATCCCATAATTCATTGTGTTGTACCTAGATTTTACTACACTATCAGCAGCACTTGTGGGTGAAAGTGCTTGAAAATTCTAAGAACCACAAGACCTTTTGAGATCTTGCAAAAAAGTTCTTAAATGCTATCATTTTGCTATTGGCTAAAAGGAGCAAAAAGTCGGCTCAGGTTTTTATGTGTTGAGAGTAACCTCCATGGGGGTCACATGATATCATTAAGAGGCAATTTTTCATTACATTGCATCATGGGATTGCTTTAAAATGTTCTCTGCCAGTAAACTTTTGGTCAACTTGGCGCCCATAAATTCAGCCCACAACAATGGCTGTAGTATAAATGGTGGTGGTGATTTCGGGTTTTGTGTGCAACAAGTTGAACGATCCTGAAATATGACAGTTTTTAACTAATAAGACACCTGAAAAAAAATGAAGCCACAAAAATGTTAAGCTTGTTTTGATAATTTGAGGGGAAAGTGTTAAGGTTCAAGAAGTCAGTGGAGCGGTGTTGAAATATCAGGGAGGGAATTGCTACTGGGTTTAGCGCTATACTTTCACTTTGAACATTCACATGGAAATACGAAATGTTAAACCCAGTATATTCCATGACCCCAAATTATCTTGCATGATTTTCGGGCAAGGCAGCTAAAATTGTGAACCCATTTTTGCAACATCTCTTCTACATTTCTGTACTGATTCAGATTAGGCCCTGTCTAGTAAATGACCCTGTATACACTACAAAATAGCTTATTGATGAAAATTTGTTAATCTTGATTAGACAATAAAGCGAGTGTCCACACTACTTTTCATCACGATCTGACCTAACCCTGCGTATTGTGGGCATCATTATAAATGTAGTCAGAACTTCAAAGTTCAATTTTACAGCACAGTAATGTATATGGGTCATATGACTTCTCCTGGGAATTGAGGCTGCTGCAACTTTTGGTGTATATTTAGCATCGTACCCAGATTTACACAAGCTAACCAATATCCATTTGACGGCATGAAAAAAAGCTAAGAAAGCTAGCGAAGCCAGACTCAGGAGAGGTGTGAACTATTAAATAACCAATGGTCCCCATTATGAAAAAGTCTTCTTTGCCCCAGACTTAGTGAAACTTCAAAGGGGGTAATTTGTGCAACAATGGAAAACTCTGGCGCAACTTGCAAGAAAACCTTTGAACTGTTTTTGCAGCTTGGAAACTAGATATTGCCAATGAAATGTGACCTAATTATCCCTTCTGAGTTGTGTAACAAAAGATGGTGGTGCTAGCTGCCCAATGCAAAATGTTGTGAATATTAAGGCTGCTCTAGGCCTATATGTTAAATGCGGTCAATGCTATAGTGTGTTTCACATAAAATGTGACCCAATTATTATAGTATTTGCATTGTGCTACATGCATCCAAACCAATGTTCCATTTTATAGTGAACATGCTATAAATGTCATATGTTGTTAACAATAAGTTGCCAACATGATGCCCTAAGTGCTTGCTCAAAGGAGTTGCCTAGTCAGTCCTAAACAAGGACGTACTCTGAAACATGTCCTTGTTTCACTGAAGTTTCACTGGTCTTAAAGGTGCATGTTCCGATCGTCTTTGGGACCCCCGATTTACCCGAAAGTGGTATCAATTTTGATATCAGATGAAAGGCCGTATTTTTCTCATTGTCGTCCTGAAATTTGAGCCCTAAAATCCATTTCATTCCCAAGATATAAACAAAAACCCACCGTTTTAACGGTTAACCATCAATATTAGCACAGTATTGAATAGGGCTTTGCAATATGAATTATCGTTTCTACCATCAAAACTTCAAGTTTGTTTCCCATGGTACTTGATGGGGTGTATGTGCAAGTGCCAGGCTCTCATATCAAGTTGAGAACACAATAGACATAAATCGGAACAAACACCTTTAAACTTTTGAATATGACATGGTTGATATATTTTAGAGGTAGGCTTTTGGAATAAGGATTCATATGTAGGTGTATGTATTGAGTCTGCTAATTGGAACTGGTTTGAAAACTGAGATGGGAAGGAATCCGACATAGGGTAGGCCTACTTACAATCCAAGTTACAACAAAGAACACTCGCTCGCAGCAGCCTTTTCTGGTACATCTCTTTTGCACTAACCCAACTCCATATTGAAAACGGGCACAAATCTGAGGATTTAAGGGTTAAGTGAAAATCGGAAGTTATGCCATGGAAGTTTGATACAGAACAGCAGGATTTGAAAAACTAAGACCAACTTAGGAAAAAAAATAATGGGTTAACAGACTGTATCCACATGTAAGCCGGCTGACCATCTGTGTGCGTTGATGGTGTCCATATGGCCGCTATTAGTCTCTTTTACCAGTTACATTTATGAAACAAAATTTGTTAATGTGTCTGTTGTGTAAGAAAAACAACTTGTGTGTCTTTTACAGGAACCAAGTTAGGATTAGGGATAAATTTAATTAGAGATAGGGTCAGAGTCAGGAGCTACTTTAAACCAACCCCATAATGCATTGCAGTTTGAAAGTTGTGCCTTGATGTGGTCATGTGATGTCACTCCCATACAGGGTTGATTTTCAAGATGTAAAAATGCAGACTCTTTTAAAGCTCTTTTTAGCACAGAAAATGTTAGAACTTACGAATTGTTGATATGATCTTGGAAGGCCTTCTGATTCGTATGGTATTATGCCTATAGTACAGGTATGTATAGAGTAAAGTATGAATATTGCAATGCATTATGGGATTGGGTTAAGCCACTATCTGGGTCAGAGCTGAGGAGAAACTCTGTTCCAGCGAGTGCAGGCTGATAAGGGTCATGGTCAGATTCTTTTCTGAACTTCAATGGCTTAGTTTAGATATTACTGCTGTGAGAATCAAAGCCTCTTGGCTGTTCCCGGTAACTTATTTAGAACGGGCATGAACATGCTTATTTTCGCTGATTACGCTATTTCTCACCTACCGAGGTCAAAGTTCCATATCAATAAACATATTAGAACTGTGAAACATACACAGAACCATGCTACAACTTGGACGCCACGCCCTATTGAATTATGTGCAAAAAACATCCGTATGGCTGATCTTTGCGACGGTAAACCTTTTGAACAAACCACACGTAGATAGTTCACCAGCATGCATACGAAACCAATCGTAGCTGATCTTTGCGAGGTAACCTTTCTGAACAAACCAATGTAGAAAGTTCACCGCGCATGCATAGCACACACCTGCAAGTTATGGTCTAAGTAATAACTACTTACTTCAGCCAATGGGAGATGCGGCTATGATGCATGCCCATCGGCTCATACAAAATTGCATTAACTGGTAGTAACAACTGACTAAATCAACAGTCTTGAATCCTGGAGCTAAACAAATGGGCCTACCCTTATCAGCATCCCGATTTGATTAGTAAATCTGTTGCACTTCAACTTGACGGAAAAACTATATGCAGATAGTGCAGAGCTTGAATGAATAATTCCTCACCTACTTATGGTTGAAGTAAACCGGGAAATTGATGGTGAATGAGATCTGCTGACATAGTGCAACACTTACCGACTATTCTTCATATCATTAATGGATGAGATTTTACGTGAAGGATCGGAAATGAGAAATCGGATACTTGAGCGGGACAGCAACTGGCTTGATCTTTAAATTAATTCAGCTGTTATTGCGAGGCAAATTTGCAATTTAATAGTTCAGTTGTGACTTGAGGTTACAAATTAGACCTCCTTTTGTGGCTTATTGTTTGGCGAAGAAACTGTAAAGAAGGTAGTAATATTTGGTGCTAGGATGGGAATTTGTAATAGGGGTGGTGTTGAGATAAATCATTAAAAGAATTGTCAAATTTTAGCACAATTGAATCAAATTGAATCAAAAGTTGATCATTTTGATGCCAAAATTAATTAAAAAGTTGACAAACATCTTGGTGAGCTTCTGCTGACGTATTTTCTGTATCAAAATGACGAATTTGTTATCAGTGTGTAAAAATGAACATAACAAGAGTATCTTTGAACCAAAGTCATTGAACCAAGAATAAAGCCCAGTTACCATGGTTACATCACAACTGGAATGACAGATAAAATGGCAGCCCTTTTAAGTAACCAAAATGCAGTTAGATTTGTCACTCTCTATTTAAGTGCAAAATGCTACAAAAAAAGTGTCTTAAAAATGCATCATAAGATTTGAAAAAGCAGCTGTACTGCTATTATTTGTTACTGGAAATGCCTTTTTTCCCACCGACAGCGAATACGGATGTGGAGATTTATCCTTGCAGTGATAATGGAGTGAAACATCCTGGCGGGATTTGAAAATGCAGGTGCGCAGGTCATCAATTATTTATATCGTATAAATTTTGTCTTATCAATAATGGATGCATTGACAGAATGTTTGCTCGGATGTAAGATTTTCCCTTGAAAAGAGGGATTTCAAAAATGACCTGCATTGACAAGTTGTTGTGCTGTTAGAAAAGGCTAATGTCCTTAACTTGACCATATCCATTCCGGGTATCCATCATGTTAATCTGCCGCGAAAGATAATGTATGGTGTAGGCCTAAGTACTGGCTCTGAATGACCGTTATGTCAAACAGGATATCACTCTAATCAACTATGTCCTATATCTATGGCGCATTTCTCTCTCTTTCGGTCAATGTTCTTTAAGATGATCTGTTACCCTCTTGAGAAGCCTTTCAAAGACTACTGATATCAAACCAGGCACGTGTAGATAATTATAGTGCTTATACCAGGTAATCTACTGATATAAAGGTGAGTGACCCAATTGAAAACCTGGTCCCCCTACTCCATCAAAATTTAGATTTTGGTATCAGAAGAAAGTTGATATTTTTCTCATTAGTCAAGTAAAAGTTAAGGCCCAGGAATTCCTTTTGATATTATGAACAATACCATCTCCAAATGTGGTCGATGACATCAATTAACACACGCTTCTACTCTCCAAACTGCTGGGCCAATATAACTCTAAATTTGGAATCAGATGTTTTTGGTGATATGCTTCCATATGGTGAAACATCACATCAAAAATTGGACCACGATTGAGCACTGACCTTTAACCATTTTAAAAAGAAACTAGTAACTTTTTAAAACTTTCGATGAACATTGGAGTTAGCTGGACTTTCATACACAATGGGGTGTAAAAGTGGAGATCACTAAGATAAAAAGCTTTTAAGTATACCACCACTTAATTATTCATCAAAAGTTAACTTGTTTGGATTTCAAATGAAGTTACTCCATATCAAGGATAGGCCTGCATAATTACTACAACCCGTTTGGATCGCACTCCTCTATTTATTTACCCAAGATGATCCTAATTGACAAATCGTTTTCAAGGAACACGCCGAAACTTATGCCAAGGCTGTCGAATTCTATGGAAATTAGCCAGCCAAGAACACTCTACTGCATGATTTGTAGGCAAACAGTAACTTAGACTGAGTCCATGCCAAGTGTTAATGTCAATTTTAAAAGAAGTGGGTCTTGTAAGTACACGATGGAGGCCTAAACGGTTGAATTCGGGTCAGGTTACAGTCCGAAAAGAAACTCTTTTGGAGCTGATGGGGATTAGTATCTTTTGGCGTGAGAGCTTCACGTGTGCATAATAAACAAGTCTTTGGGCAAAAATAACGGTGAGTGTAGTTGAAGGTCGAGCATTCGTTGGTTTTCTTTGTAGGTAAACGTTTTCCAGCCGACAATCTCGCACTGTATTACTAATAGTTTTGTCACCAAAGAGATTTGGATTTTTTAAAGTGTTAAAATAATAAAAAAAGAAAAATTAAAAAAAAAAAAAAAAACATGAATCTTAAAAAAAATGTAAAATGTAGAACAGTGTTTGTATAGGGGAGGAGGTAAACCACCAGAATCAAGGTCCACGTGGTCTAATACCATAATTAGTATACATATTATTTTCATTTAAATTTTTTTTAATTTTTAAACAAATACATAACACAGTGTATTTCATGAATATCTCAAATAATGTGAAGTGTTCCCGGGCAAAATAGGCAAAGAAAGATTATGATGTAGTTTACAAAAGGCAAAGAAGTATGCCAATTTGGTTGGGGGGGGGATTTGAGTCATTCAAAAGTTTTAACAATCTCAGGAACTTAGGCAACTTTTCAATCAGGAGCCAAATTAAGGGCAAAAAAATTTCTATAGAGGGATTTAAAAAAGCAAATGGGGAAATTTAGCCAAAATCTATATCTCAGGTAACACGGATTCTTTTTAGTTTTTGCACCTTCCGTCTTCTTTACAGAGATGGTACACTCAAATATGTTTTCCTCAGACTTTCTTAGGCATGTCCCTATCCACGAAACTTGAGATCCCACAGAGGCCCGAATCGCCAGAAGGTGTATTGAGTCCATCCCATAAAAGCACCAGTTTGAGAAATTTCACCCAGTGAGGTCATGTGATCCCCCAAAAATCCTATTCTTAAACACATAAAAAACCCGGACTTTACCCTTTTAGCCAACAAAGTCCTAGACTTAAGTAATTTCATGATCATGAAAAAGTCTTGTGGTTCTTAACTACCTGAACACTTGTTATCCAAAGTTTACTGACGGGTTTAGTACAGTACAGGATAGACGCATTGCAATGAATATGGGATGGTTCAAAACACCCTCTGGCCATGGACTCCTTCAGGACGGGAAAATTAATTACCTGTAATTACCCGTATTACATCTGAGCGGAGTACTTCTTTTGAGGATATATTGGGTTCGCACAGACCATCAATATGAGCTGGGGGAGTACATTATAATGGTGATGTTATAGGAAAAGATAAGCATGGGTTAATGAAGTCGGAAGAGACGGCTAATCAAATTTGAGACCTACCTTGCCTCTTGAGTTTTAAAGTGATGCAAATTATACAGTATGAGAGATGTATATTTGTAAGTGTATCTATGTTAATCTCTGCCTAGGGAGAGTTTTTCTATTATGTCACTAAATTGAGCATTAGTGCCGGGCAGTAATGAATATTGCCGTTAACCATAGACAGTGGGCGAATAGCTCTCACCTTGGAAATATAGAGGTGCCCAACCCTAATAAGCATACCACTGCACAACTACCCTGCTTTTACGTCACATCAAAAGGTAACCCACATAATTTCATAAAGTCGACAAGAATTTAATTCACATCCAAAGTAGGTTCCTGTGCCACTGCCAGCATAGCTCCCAGGTAGACCTCGATTTCCGCGGCAAAACACTGGGCCGTTTTAATCTGAATAAAACATTGCTGTCCGGGGCAATAATACACACATACTCTTTTCTCTCGCTCTCTCTCTCTCTCAGTCACACACAAGCGTATTACCTGGTAAAAGCAACAGGACGTGCTTGGAAATTGTTCATAGGTTTTATAAATTCCTGTCTGAAAATAGTCCAACATTGCCCTGGAAAAAGAGTGCCACCTTGCATATGTTATATTGGGGCCAGGTATGGATCGATTGTGAACACATGGGAAAGACACTTTCATTTTGTTTCTTGTAGACACTGAATGTGCTAATTTGAAGGTCTGCTTTGTGTTGCTGTTGAGGAAGTGAAAAATCTAGACTAGGTTATCTGAAATCAAAACCAGAATTTAAAAAAAAAAATGGCGTGCTTTTTGGCTACTAGCTGCGGAATTAATAACTTGCCCCTAGTGATAGCGAGCACTTTCGGGGGCATGTGGGCATGCAGGGGATGACGGTCATCCAACCTTTTGAATAATTTCAAATAATTCTATTGCTTTATTTCAGGTCACGATGTTGCTCTTATATATGGCTGTCCCACTCTGTAATTATACATATTTACTTGTGCCGTATCACTTCAAGTTTGATTTACTTATATTTGTTTAGAAAATATCTACAGTTATAAATAGACCTTTTTTGTCATCTTAAAAATTTTAAGAACACTGTCATACCACTCGTCGTCATTTATCAATCAATTCAATCTCCTACAAGTGACACGGTTTCAGTAGCCGATAACCCCGTTTTCTCAGACGTGTTTTTGGTACCACACCCTTTGCTAGCCATGGGTAGCCGATAGCCTTAGGCTTAGGGCACGGGCATAATTATACCTACCCACTTTAACTGTCAGACACCGAGTTCAAAGGACTCTTAACCCTGTATCAGTTAGAACTTTAATTTGATTGCCATGATCCATAAAACCGTTTAACTTTAAGGAATACTGGAATTTGCTAATTGAGTTTGGATTAGGTTAGCCCCTGAACTAGGATATTAATTTGGTAATTGAGGTGGATTAGGTTAGGCCCCTGAAACTAGTATATTTTGCTAATTAAGGTTGGTCATTGAGCTAGAATATAACCAAGAGGGGAAATCAATCGTTTGGTATGGTGGAATAAGCCCAAGCCCGTAACCGATTTCCTCACACACAGCGCGCCGTGTTGTTGCTGCGTAAGCACTCGCGTGTCGTTACTGTTGAGCGGCAAGCACAACCACCTACAAATCTTTGCGTCACGCGTTATTTTATCAGGTTGTCATTTCCCCCAGTATTCCATTTGTCTGATCGGCCGATTTTTCTGCAATAATAATGGCGAAAACCAATCGATAAAAGAAACCATGCATCTAAAAAGATTCCCTGCATTCTAATGCCACAAAAAGTCTCCCGATGACCCCTGTAATTTTTGCTTAGGAAAAGAGATAATTGAGTCCGAGTGATAGCATGTGGCCTCAGTTTTTTATATTGTTTTTCACTCGCTTAGTGTAACGAACGTAAAAAACTCGCGTGTCTCATAAAATGCATTAAGGACTTGCCAAATTACGACGATACGTATACCATATGTGGTGCCCAAACTATGTTAATGAAGTGCGCATGCTCATTATAATACGTTTGGGCACCTTGGTTTTTGGGTACCCGCTTGTGGGGAATCCGCTTGTCTATCTTTATAAGTCCATTGAGTTGATAGGTTGGCCCCGGAACTAGGATGTTTTTTCTCAGATTTACCGTTCTCTACTTATTTTCAGTAAGAATTGTTGGTCAACTATTCAAATTTTTCTTCTCAAATTAATTGGGTTCCACAACCCAAACTCATCTCTCATAAAGTAATTTCACATGAATAATATCAAGAGAAGATACAGAGCTTTCCCACTATGCATTGCTCCCATTGGAAGTTTTTGTACAAGTTGCCATGTGGATCGTTAGAGATGAAAGACTTAAAATGCAAGTTGTTGATCATACTGTCAATTTTAGCATGTTTCATCACTAACGACACACATCAGTACCTGTACAAAACCTCCATTGGAAGCAATGCATTGTGGGACGCTATGAAATCTTCTCTTAATAATATCTATCTTGTAACAAGGCAACCAAAACGAATCATCAGAAGATGTTACTACTGGGGATGAAAATGAAGGAATGAACAGTGTGTAATTTGGGCCAAAATTCATTGATTCTTTCATTCCCGATCATACTAGTAGGGTGATTTAAAGTTCATATGATAATTCTTCTTGTAACAACGAACCAAAGTGATAAGCATATTACGGCATGAATGAAATAAAGGAAATGACAGTGTTAATTTTGTAGGACACATTCAGTTGATTACTTCATTCTAGTCGTAATAGGGTTATTTGAATTTCATATTGAATAAAAGTCTATTCTTGTACAGGCAACCAAGCAAATCAAGAGACATGATAAAATGACGGAAATGAGTGTTTAATTTTGTGGCAAAATTCAGTGATTCTTCATTCTAGTCATAATAGGGCGATTTGAATTTCATATTAATACGCTCTATCTTGTAACAGGCCACCAAGCGAAATCAGAGACAATAACTTGATAAAATAAGGAAATGGACGGTTAGTCCTGTCTGTGTTTAATTTTGGGCAAAATTCTGATTCTTCATTCTAATCGTAATGGGTGTTTGTCCCCGATTTTCATGCATATTTGATCGCCTACTTCCAGAAAACTAGCGGAATTGCTAATGCAAGTTGTAAACTAAGCGAATTTCCACAGGAGGCAGGACTGAGGTCTTCGATTGCTTCTAATCAACTGTTTGATGTGGAGCGCTATGGAACACATCATTTTGAAAAGCTGTTTTTTTTTAAGGTTGGATGATTTTGCGAAATTATAGTGGACTGAAGATAGAAAAATGAAAGTTTTCACAAAAGAGGTAAGCATATAATGATATTAAATGTATCTGGTCTGATACACAAGAATGGCAAATAACCAATTACAATTTTAGTTCCAGTGCAATCCAGCGCCATATGGTCTTCGTTGATGATGCATTTGCTAATCTGGCCTGGGATTCTTAAATTTGTAATTGGTTAGGCCCGGGGGGGGGGGGGGGGTGGGCGGGGGTGGAGGTGGGCGGTTAGGACATGCCAACCTACAGGCAACCGCGGAATTCAAAACGCCATCAACTGCCGGGTGCTAGTCGTTCAAAGAACTTATATGGTAGGAGGTGCTCTTACACATATCAAAAGGTTACACACAGACGTGATAAAGACTAGGCCTTGGTCATGAATATTAAATTAAATGAACGTTATTTGGAAATACACTATTTTGAGCGGGGTTAAATCCACTAACCCGACGGATTTTGGAGTCAATATTTTTCTAATTATCATTATATTACTAGATCTTTTGAATTAATTTAAAGTTTGAGAGAGATGATTTGTTATGTCACTGGGACCGAGACTGCATAGTAAATGCAGTAGGCGTTCCAAAATTACCGTCGGGAAATCCCCAATGCCCAAATTTCGAGCGATCGTGTCCTACCACCCTGGTTATTGCCATTCTGGCTCAGATAAAAGATACAGTTAGTAATATTATATGGCTTACCTCTTTTGTTGAAAGAATCATTTTTCTCACGCAGTACAGGAGCCATGTGTGTAATATTTGGTTATGGTTAGGGTTAGGTAATCAAAATGGTTCGGTCCTCCACAACCCCTAATAAGGACAAATCATCATCTGTGCCCGAGGGACTAGCTGTGGTAGTGCACTGCCACGAGATCTGGATGTACATCAGATCGCAAAAAAAAAACCTCTTAGCATTATAAGCAGTTGAAGCTGTAGGCCTGTAATGTAAGAGCTAGACTGGTAGCTAGCAATCCCCAACAAAGGCTGAACTTGAAGGTGTGGAAGAGAGAGAGATAGGGGGAAAGAGAGAGAGGGAGAATGAGAGAGAAGGGAGGGAGGGAAGCAGGAAGGGAAGAAGGAAGGAAGAGAGTGAGAGAGGCAGTGAAGGAGAGAGAGGCAAAAAGAGAGAGAGAGAATGACAGCAAAGCATTGAACTCAGGAAAACCTTGACTTTAGGGGCAGTTCATTGTACTATAAACGTAAATTCCCCATGCAATTGTTTTGGTCGTACTCAGTGTCCTAAAACCCCGAGTCAGCCTTCATAAACTCTGTGGGTAAATCCCTTTACAATGTTAGAAAACATTGCCAAGAAATGCGGGGCATGACTCCGTTAAGTTTTTACCTGTTTAACACCATTCACCTTTTGGTGCTGTGTATGGTGATATTTCCTTTACATGGCTTAGAATAATGGTTAATCAAATTGATTTGTTGTCAATCAACTGGGTTTATTTCCTTGAAAATGTTGCAAAAACTGGTGATATTTTGTGGCAGTTGTTTCTTTCCCAGAAGATCAGCCCTTTCCATGACCCCCAATCAGACCTATCACCAATGGTAATTAGCAAACAAGTTTCCATATGTCACCTGTTGCAATACCAGTTGCCCCAGGCAAGTTCCCAGTGCGGAATATTTGTACAAAAATAGTAATTGACTATTTATGAAGTGGGTATGATATTACAGCAGTTTTGGTCTATCTGTGGAATAGGATCAGAACAATTTGAACTATTTTAAATTAGAAATTTCACACTAATTTTTGCAGGTTTTCCACATTGAGAAAGTGCAAAATTTCAAAACATAGACCTACTAAAATATTTCATGGTGGGTAGGTTAAAGGGGGTAGCCTGATTTATGACAGTTATCTTGAATTGATTAAAGTGACCATCCGTAAGTTTCATACATGTATTTCAATCCATTTTGATTCTGTAAACCCCTTGGAATACTCTGTAAAATTAATATTGATCGACATACGAAGGGCTCTTTTAATTATAACTATAAACCAAACATTTAAGCCCTAAGATTGACTGGGTAAATGAGACAAATAGTACCTGCGTCACACCAATTATTGTTGACCCATTCAAGTAAAATCTGAGGATCCTGGGGGCGAGGCTATTAGCGATTGGGCAAGGCCTTGTCAGGAGTATAGGATGTCAAATTAAGTAACTTGATAAACAACCAAAAGTGCTTTTTAATTAGCCAAAATGGTGAACAACTAATTACACAAAAATTATATTTTAATAGTATAAGGTCCGCTTAGGTATTGAGGTTTTTTATGGGTATGAAAACTGGCAAGATGTACATTAGTACTTGGAAACTTGGTTTAGATGGAAAAGTCAGCTAAAGAAAAGATAAGATCTTTGTTCAAAATTTTTTTTAGAAATATGTTTCAAAGTCGGTGTTCAAGTTGGATAAACATTTTTGTTGTAATTCTTTATGGAAAAAAGGCAGAATGGACCATCGTGAAATCTTCCCGCCCACCCTATTAATGGTTATAGCTTGACCAGCACAGTGTTAGGGGGGTTATGTATGTATGATGTAATCCACATATTGTTTCTACAGGAAAGAGTATGAATCAAGGACAGAATTCAATAAAACCATGACTAGGTTAAGAATTGAATGCATGTAACTTCATATTAAAAGATTATGAAACCAAGAAAGGAATGACACTTTTTTCCTTTTTTTAGTCCCCTCTGATGGACCTGCCATAAAAATGAACTTCAGATGACATTTTACTATTAACAGACAGGACACAGATTCTTTGTTCCCTGTTCCTCATTATTCTTTTACAGTTATCTCGTTGGTGTCTATTTAATTGTTTGAATCAAAGAAAGTTTGATGTCATAAAAAATTCTCTATTTACACTGAGAATACACAGTGTGAGTCAGTTATGGTTATGTAATAGGTATTACAGTGAGGTATTTTGGTTTATTAGGCCAACACATGACTGAAAAGAAACATGTACTTCAATACAAAATGGTCCATTATGATGTGGGGCCCAACGTGACAACAAGCCAACCCCGATTGATATCAGGATACAGAGTGTGCCAAGGGCCGCAGTCCAGCCCTATCATACCGGTGGATGGGGTTATGTGAACTATATGCAGAGGAACGATTCATCGCCCCCCACCACCACCCCCCTCCACCCACCCCCCCCGATCTTCTTTTGGACTAAAGCAGTAACCATGAATTAAACGTACCGCTTGGATATATGAAAAAAACTTGTGAGAAGTGGGTCCTTTAATGACTACAAGGGTATATTGCTTGGTTCAAGGAAATGTAATTGCAATTTGTGTAATAAGTGTAACAAGGATTGTAGTCTAAGATATAATTAGCTATGAATAGGGTCATTTTAATGGGGATATCTAAATAACTCGTTAACCAATGAATTTTCTGTTATTCTACCCAAATTCTTCAATGTTTGTATTTTTTAATTAGCAAATTTTAACTATCTATCATGTGTATTGTGGCGACACTATGGTTGCGTGGTAAATTAGTTTGGGTTGATTGATTACTGAGTCTTCTTAATTGTTTTGATAGCTTGTACATTGACTATAGACACATCAGTGACAATTAGGACAGTGTAAAAATCAGTGTTTTTCACATTTTTTGTGACATATGATATGAGAAATTGCTTGTTGCACCTTGTTCCAATGTACTGAAGATGAATGCCAAATTCAATTTTTCCCCTCAAAACACCCACACAATCTAATGTACATTCAATCACGCAATAGAGTGATGAAATTACACATGAGGATGTCGGAGAGAAATGTGACCTATACCCTGGTTTTGAACATATCAAGCCTCCAATCTAATCTTCATTAAAGTCGAAGTAAGACTCTAGCATCTAGGGTTAGATCCAATGATTAGGTGTAATAGCCATAGGGCTCTGATCTACCCATCACAATCTGCAAAGAGTCCTGGCGAGTGACCTGATGGTGAGGTCATCGCCGCGGCGATAGATAGACATTGGCTTGGGGTCATCATTACCACCTCTGATTAGATGCCTCGTTGATTTAACCACCTTTTGTCTGGGTAACCATCTCATCTCATTTGCCTTTAATGTGCTTCACCTAGACTGTGGTGTGGTGACAAGGGAAGTGTCCACCCCTTGGGCTGAAAAAAAATAATTATCGTCTTAACTGGGAGCAACCCACAGTAAAAACACAAGTGGATCATCGTAAACTACATCTATGTGATAATGAGTTCATTCATTCTGATCTCATGGTGATGTTACTTTTAACATGACTGCTGTGAAACTTTGATTATTAATGTCAATAGAACGCAATCAGTGCTTCACATGGTGCACCTACCATTCCAACAAAATCAGTATCAAAACAAAAGCAATGCCTACATTTACCTATTGTACAGTAGAAAATAGAACATTGGTTTCTGGTGTTACTGATACAAATCAATCCTAGCATAGTCCTTAATGTCGATGGCGAGTTGTGCTTTGACACACGCTCAGTTGTAATTATATCAACACCTTTTCTCTACAGTAGCGGCTTCCTTAGTCAGTTAAATTAACTTACCCAATAACGATGTTTGGCACGGTGTCGAATTCATTGATTTTTATAAGAGCAAGGGCCATTGTTCGTGAAGAATTTGTGCTCAAACCTGTTGATGAAGATTTTGGTTATAAAGAATTTACAACAGACTCTCATAAAGGGGCAGGTTTGGATGGGCTCCCACCCAAGTTCTTGTAAGATGGGGTTTTCATCTTGCCCCATAATTACACAGATTTGTCAACTTGTACAAATCAATACTAACACGTTGCTGGCCGATCTTAAAATTGGCTAGGGTCGTGCCACTATTTAAAAAAGAAAGTAGGTTGGATGTTTGAACGATCAGACCTGTTAGTGTCATGAGTTAGCTCCAAATATTGGAGAAGAAATGTGTCTATGTTCAGGTGGAGGAAACCTGCGATCTAAAAACCTTATTTATCAATATCAATCGGGCTTTCGTTCTGGATATTCAACAGAATCAGTTACTATAATCGTACTGACTTACATTAGAATTGAGATGTCCAAGGAAATTATGTCGGCATGCTTCTGTTCGATGTCCAAAAAGCGTTCGACAGTGTTAACCATTCGATTTTGGGTAACAAACGTGAGCGATGAGGAACAACTCGGCTTGGTTCATCTCTTATTTAACCAATAGACAGCAGCTCGTTCATAGATGGTATTACCTTTGATTTCAAAAATCTCACCTGTGGTGTGCCCCAGTGGAGCTTTAGGTCCTCTGCTGTATCTGTGCTATTGAAATGATATGGAAATCTTCTGGAAGAATCGGCTGTTACCCTATGCAGATGACAGCGTTCTTATTTCATCTGACACAGACCCCGAGTTGTTTCCAGAAGCCTCAGTTTGACCTGAAATTTGTAATAACTGGCTAATTGACAACAAGCTCTATTTACATGACGGCCAAACCTGAATGTATTTATTTGGTTCCAAAAATCAGTAAAAAAGTCACCGATTTTCTCTCATCTTTAATGGCAAAAAATACAATCTCAAAAAGCTAGTAATTATCTGGGGGTGACTCTTGATCAAACATTTCAGGTGACTCTATGGTGAAAACCATCATTAACAAGGTGAATGGAAAACTAAAGTTTTATAAGACACTCACAGATGTTTAACGTAACTTCGTATGACACTCAGTTCGGCTTTAGGTCACAGTGTCAATTTGACTACTGTTGTACCTCGTGGTACTGTGGTATAAGTAAGAAGTGTCAGCAGAAGCTTCAAATCATTCAAAATAGAATGCTTCGTTGGATACTGCATATGTCACCAGGGATAATGTTAGTCAAGCTCATTTGGTTCAGTGAATCTACTGATGTCCAAAACAGGTTTAGGCAACTACGACTCAGCCATTATATTTAACATATACAACTCCGTTGGACCCTCATATCTCAATCAATTTTTTACTAAAGTCAGGATTTACATTTTTATATACGATCTAGTTATAGTAACTTTCAAGTCCCTAGGGTTTAAAGGTATCAGATGTTAAGTCTTTGTTTTTATAAGGCATTAATGATGGAATAGACTTGCCCTCCAATATCAATGTGTGAAGCGATAAGGCCACGTTTCAAAAGTATGTTAAACTCCACTTACATATTGCCTTGAGCAATGAGTCGGCTGAATTGTCTAACTTCTTTCAGTTTTATGGTTGGGTGTGAAAAATCACTGTCAATACATGATAATTTTTGCTAGTTCTGCCTTTTTTGTTTTATTGTTGTCATCGATACACAGGTGCTCTGTCATTTTCACGGGAACCATTGGAATAAGTTGGCAAAATAATTCCGCGCGACTTAAAGGGTTATTCTGGCCTAATTGACTGTTGTACGTATGTGTCAGTGGCTTATTTGATTTTGTTTGTATATCTGTATTTTTTTTTTGTCGATTTGCCGAATAAATAACAAAAACACAAACAAACCAATATGTACGAGTATACGTTAAAATGATTACACTCCATTATCACAAATTTCTTATCCAAATGTAAAAAATACAACATTCAATGTAAAATCAAAACAATGACACAAAATGCTTAATGTTCAAAGCCAATTGGTAATTTCCTCAAAATGTGTGGTACAACTGTAGCTCGGAAACAAAACAAATTAGAAACAAGAAAAAAATCAGAAGCAAATGGACTATAATGGTAACAAAAGCTGTTTCCAAATTGATGTGTAGTGGCAAATTTGAAGCACATCTCTGTGTCGTTAGTCATGGAAAGGAAATGAATTCAGATTAAGGTACTTTCTCTGAATTTGTGCTTAAACTTGCACACATTTGACTCAAATATGCTAGAGTTGTTTTGGCAAGGATAATTTCAAGACCTCGACCAAAGTGCTTTTATATATATATTTTAAATGAAGTTCACAACACCCATATCTGACCATTGTATGAAAATAACCGGCACAGCGCTTCTCGCGATGAGGTAGTTGTTGACGATGGGGAAACGCACGCTAACAGCTTCCTCATAACACTCCTGTCTTGATGACCATGACTAAGAAACTTGAGGCAAATCTTGTGCAAACACAACAAGTTTGACGATTTTCTCTCTCCCAAATGTTAATGTTTTTGGAGCTACTGTATCGCAAAGAAGCACGATCCACTTGTCGTGCTTGTGAAGCATTCTAATTAAAAGCTAGTTTGAAGTTTAAACTAACATTGAGTATGAATTGTTTTGACCTCTACAAGTGTGGGTCAGCAAACTTCAGCCTTTGCCTAGGGGGTGGGAATTTTCATGAACCACAAAGAGAGCCAGCGCCAAGGCTTATTTTGCTGCAAGTTTAAGGGTCTAGAGATAACTTAGTAGTCTTCATTGCATGATACGTACAATTTATAGGACTTAATTCTTAAATTCCTAACAGGAATAGGCTTTTGGGTAGGTAAAAACAGGTTAGCCATGGAGTCAGGGACCTGGCCTAATGTTGGATTCAAAGCGGCAACATGCTAAGCGCACAGTAGTTATGTGAAAAATATGATGATCTCTCTATGGAAGGCTAAGAATATATAATTTTCCATGTAATATTCTGATTGTGGGTTGTGGTTCTGAGCCTAATGTCACACCAACGTTCATCATGAGCAGACTGGTGTTGTAAAATAAATTTACAAAATTCCTCATTTCTTGCAGATTAGATTGAATCTGCATGGAAGATTATATCTAAAATGCCTATAGACCAAAGGTTCAGAACCATGCGAATGAATAATTAAAAATCGTTTGGGGGCAAGTCAGGTCTTACAGGCTATAGACCATGAAATAAATGAAAATAAAAGCAAAATTGATCAAAAACAAATACGAAAGGTCACAAAACCAAGAATAACTAGGGCTAAATGTGTTTCTGAAGAAGCACTAATTTCAGCATGCAATGTTTCTATGACATTTGACCCACATCTAGTGAACCTGTTAATTGACCAGAAGTCAAGGCAGGGATGTAATTTTAGATTTTTTTTCAAAGAATGCACCTTTAATCAGCGTATATTGCCTTTGATATTCTGTGTGCACATCATATAGGACTTGTGTCCGTGGTAGGTTTTTTCTAACCAACGCTTGGGGATCAGACCCACTAATTTTGAGGACTGAAGGGCATTTCAGAATTTTAAGAATACCCCTTAATCAGCCAACATTGTCTTACACCCTATAGTGTACTCTTTTTTTTTTATATAGTCCTCAGAGATCTTACTAAGTCTAGTGATCATAGCATTTGATTTGAGACCAAAGCAGCAAATTTACAGATTATGAAGAAGCCACCTTTAATCGGCCTACATGACTTTTGACCCAAT